>JASPKP010007629.1:0-5000 GCA_030674155.1 Stramonita haemastoma
CTTCTTCTCTTCATTCTCTTCATTTCTCTCTGTCTCTCTGTCTTTGTCTCTGTCTGTCTGTCACTGTCTGTCTATGTGTGTCTGTCTGTGTGTCTGTCTGTCTCTGTATGTCTCTCTCTGTCCTGTTCTATCTGTCTGTCTGTCTCTCTCTGTCTCTCTCTCTCTGTCTCTCTCTAGTTCACGCTCTCTTTCTCTCTCTCTCTCTCATCTCTCCTTTTGTCTCTCTCCCTCTCTTTCTTTCTCACTCTCTTTCTCTCTCTTATCTTTCGTTCTGGCTCTCTCGTTTTCTTTCTCTTTCTCTCTGTCTGTCTGTCTGTCTGTCTGTCTGTCTGTCTGTCTGTCTGTCCGTCCGTCCGTCCGTCCGTCCGTCCGTCCCCCCTCTCTCTCTCTCTCTCTCCTCTCTCTCTCTCTCTCTCTCTCTCTCTCTCTCTCTCTTCTCTCCTCTCTCTCTCTCTCTCTCCTTTGGATGAGACTTTAAACCGAGGCCCTGTGTGCGAACGCACCCAGAACATCTTGCGCACACGTTAAATCCTGTTCCGCTTTTCGTAAGAGTAGGCCATCGTGTGCAGGTGGGAACAGATGACATTTACAAAATTGCATACACGCGGGGACTAGATGTAAAAAAAGCACAGGAGTGCTTATTCCATTATCCTCGATATCAAAAAAAAAGAATAAATAAATAAATAAATCTCCCTCCCTCCCTCTCTCCCACACCAAATGATTGAGCGTAGGCTGCTTGCCTGCACACATTGACGCATGTATGCATGCATGCATGCAGGTACACACATAACACACACACGCTCACACACACACACACATACACACACACACACACACGCACGCACGCACCCACGCAAGCACGCACACACATCTGCGCGCGCAAATAATTATATACCACTCTAGTCTTCTTGTTCATAACCTCGCCGACCACATAGGCCATAATTATTAGAGACTGTCACCTCGTGAAATTTTCAATCTCAGAATAGAGCCGTGCAACTATGTACAGATTAAAACGGGGTATAAAGCCAATTATACCCGTCCTTCCTTGCATCGACACCCTGGCTGATAATAAAGGTCAACCTAGGACAATCACCTTGTTGTGAGCATATATAAAAAATGTATGTGTACGAACTCTAAAAACCCACAGAGAGAGAGAGAGGAGGGAGAGAGAGAGAGAGGAGAGAGAGAGAGAGAGAGAGAGAGAGAGAGAGAGAGAGAGAGAGAGAGAGAGAGAGAGAGAGAGAGAGAGAGAGCTCTGAACACTGGAATGATTTAATGTACATTGGCCATGAAACGCACTACACTGGTTGGGCTTGGGGTGTACCACTGGGTTCTTTCATATCATTGGTTAAGCAAATGCACAAATAAGAAATGATTTCTGACTGATTGAAGAAGAAAAACACACATTTACTCTTTTTCCTGATTATAAGCCTCAAATCAACCATAATCTAATCACAGAAAGACTATGATGTTTAGGAAAAAATATCCATATTCGGTACATATCAAATAGCAACAGTTATTTAAAAAAAACTGCTTGAGACAACATTGTTTTCCCTTTTGTTGATGGAATGAAAAATATATCTTGACAAACTATGTATGTACTCATCATTTGCTACTCTGTGCAGATCTGGCAATGGTACATTAATACATTTGCTTAAAAACTTTTCTCTCAAGCTTGTGTACATATAACATCAATATACACACATACAACACACACACACGCGCGCGCGCGCGCGCGCGCACACACACAACACACACACATACACACACACACACTCACACACACCACTCACTCACATCACTCACTCACTCACGCCACCGGTAGACAGACATGCAGACAGACAACAAAATATGCATTAGATATAGAAAGAACAACCTAAACTCAAAGAGTCAACGATACACTTGTAACATTTTTGTGTGTGTGGGGATAATGTAGATCATTTACATGATAAAAAACAGGCATACCATTCTAATTTCCGGTGACTCATTTTTTTCTTGTTTTTGTTCTTCCTCCTCTGACTTTCGTCCTCTTCCTCCTCTTCCTCCTCCTCTTCCTCCTCCTTCTCTTCTTTCGTCTTCTTGCTCTTGCTTTTTGTTCTTCTTGTTCTTGTTGTTCTTTTTCTTTGCAATTCTACTTCCTTTTCTTCTACAAGTGAGTGCGCATGTACGTATGCGTGCGCACATGCACATCCACACAAATATTATATATCAATATGTACATGTATATAGATAGATAGATAGATAGATAGATAGATAGATACATAGATACATAGATACATAGATACATAGGCAGACAGATAGATAGATAAAGATAGAGAGAGAGACAAACAGACAGACAGATATACAAACAGACAGATACAGATCAAAACCATGGAAGACAAAGTTTAACATTTGTCTTTGCAACTTTTCCCCCTTCTTAAAGACTGATGTTTGGAAAAAATGACATATAAAGTTACAACCAAGTAGACCACATCATGAAGAACTCGTTTAAATCAGACACAAAACTAAAAAAAAAGAAATCTAAGAAAAATGACAAGGAGAAAGTCAAAATATTAAATAACATATATATAAAGCTGAAAATTTTTTTTTTTTTCCAATGATCACTATGATATACATAATGATGCTTTTATTTCTCCAACTTCTTGTTTCGTTGCCATCATTTTCTTTGTTTTTTGTTTGTTTGCTTTGTTCTGCTTTACTTTGCTTTGTCATAGTTGTATTTTATTTGTCTTTACTTTTGACATTGGATAATTATGAAGATTGCCATAATCTAAGGCAGAGAGAGAGAGAGAGAGAGAGAGAGAGAGAGAGAGAGAGAGAGAGAGAGAGAGAGAAGAGAGAGAGAGAGAGAGAGAGAGAGAGAGAGAGAGAGAGAGAGAGAGAGAGAGAGAGTAAGTAAGAGAGAGAGAGAGAATGAATGAATGAATGAACATTTTTGAATGAACATTTTTATTGAGGGAAAAGATTAAGCACAATGGTGGCTTGTTTTCATCCAGCCCTCTTTCAAAAAAAAAAAAGAAAAAAAAAAGTGAATCAAACAACCAATCAATCCAAATGCATAATTCAAGTATAAAGCTATGAAAATCAAAATTTGGTGAATAAATCAACCAATCGTATGATTTGAGCATAAAGCTATAACATTTGAAAAGAGAGAGAGGGAGGGAGTGAGAGGAATACGGTGCGGGCTGTTATTATAAAGAGAGAGAGAGAGAGAGAGAGAGAGAGAGAGAGAGAGAGAGAGAGAGAGAGAGAGAGAGAGAGAGAGGGAGAGAGAGGAGAGAGAGAGAGAGAGAGAGAGAGCACAAGAGAGAGAGAAAGAGGAGGAGAGAAGGGGTATAAGAGAGAGAGAGAGGAGAGAGAGGGAGAGACACACACGTGTGTGTGTGTATGCATGCGTACGTGCGTGCGTGTACATGCGTGCGTCCTTGTGTTCGTGCGTGCGTGTGTGTGCATATGTGCATGCCCGCGTGCGTGACTGCAGTGAGTCTAGTATCTCGCTGACAGCCACACGGTTGAGTTTTTATTCTAAGGTATCACTTTACGTCTGTCTTCTTCTGTCTGTCTGCTCTTCATCTTTCATTTTTTATTCTTATATTCATCTTCTTCTTCTGTCTTTCTTCTTTTCATTCTTCTTCTTCATTATTCATTCTTCTTTCTTTCTTTCATTTTCTGTTGTTCTTTCTTTCTTTCTTTCTGACTTCTTCTTCTTTCATTTATTCATTCTTCTTTTCTTTTCTTTCCTTTTTTTTTTCTTTCTTTTTCTTTCTTTCTACTTCTTTCTTCTTTCTTTTTTCTTTTTTCTTTTTTCTTTCTTTCTTTCTCTTCTTCTTTCTTCTTCTTTCTTTCTTTCTTTTTTCTTTCTTTCTTTCTTCTTTCTTTCTTTTTCTTCCTTCTCTTCCTTTCTTTTTTCTTTCTTTTTTCTTTCTTTTTCTTCTTTCCTTCCTTTCTTTCTTTCTTTCTTTTTCTTTTTTCTTTTCTTCTTTCTTTTTTTTTTTCTTTTCTTTTCTTTCTTTCTTTCTTTCTTTCTTCTTCTTTCTTTTTTTTCTTTCTTTCTTTCTTTCTTTCTTTCTTTTTCTTTTTCTTTTTCTTTCTTTCTTTCTTTCTTTCTTTCTTTCTTTCTTCTTTCTTTCTTTCTTTCTTTCTTTCTTTTCTTGTTTTTCTCAGGTTTTTTGTTTTCGAGATGTTCGGTTTTTTTCTTCTTTTGTTCATCTGCAGGTAAAAGTACTAACTATCATTCGCTCGATGTCATGCGTCACACAATCGTCTGGGGTAATATTGATGTGGGTTGTAAAAGTAGTTCTAACACAGTTTGCAAAACGGCACTTGTTAGAGAGAAGAATGCAGTACAGGCCTTATGCAGTGAGTGAGATTGTTTTGGCCTTTTAAGGGGAGTAGGTATTTTTGTGTTTTTTGTGTTTTTGTTTTATTTTCCTTTCTTTATTTCAGCTTTTTTGGATTTTTTTTGGTCTCGTTTTTTGTTTCTTTCTTTTTTGTCTTCTTTTTTGTCTTTTTTTTTTTTCTTTTTTCTTTCTTTTTTCTTCTTTTTTTTTCTTTCTTTCTTTATCTTTCTTCTCTTTTTTTTTTTTTCTTTCTTTTTTTTCTTTCTTTTTCTTTCTTTTTTTGTCTTTCTTTTTCTTTCTTTCTTTTCTTTTTCTCTTTTCTTTCTTTCTTTTTTTCTTTCTTTCTTTTTCTTTCTTTCTTTCTTTTTTCTTTTTCTTTTCTTTCTTTCTTTCTTTCTTTCTTTCTTTTCTTTCTTTGTTCTTTCTTTTTTCCTCTCTTTTTTTTCCCCTTTTTTTCTTTTCTGTCTTCTTTCTTTCTTTTCTTTTTTTCCTCCTTTTCTTTCTTCTTTCTTTCTTTTGATTTCTTTTTTCCAACTTTCAGATACATGGAATAGAGCATAACTTAGCCATTTTTTTTAATTTCGGTTCTTCCTCTTTTCCGTTTTTTCTTTCTTTTCTTCTTTTTTTGTTTCCTTTTCTTTCCCTTTCTTTCCTTTAATT
>JASPKP010007630.1:0-12551 GCA_030674155.1 Stramonita haemastoma
CATACAACATACAACATACAAACATACATAAAATACATACATACATACATACATACATACATCATACATACATACATACATACATACATTACATACATACAATGTCGATTTACAATGTCGTTTTTTGTGTTGACTCAAAATCATTTTACGGTTTAAAACATTGGGACTCTAAACTGAAAATGAGTTATTTTTTGAAACCAAGTTCCTTTGCATTCTCTTGTTTCTAAAGTATAGGATAAAATTTTGCTGGGGCCATCACATTGCGGTCTTTACGGAACGAATTGGCAGATTTTTGGCAAAACGGGGTGCTTCAGAATTTTAAAGTGACATAATGATTAATAGTATAGGTCTACCGTTTATCATCATTTGAAATTTTTTTCAATTCTTGCAAACTCGTATTTTATTCAAGTTTTTTAGATTTCACTAAATCGTTTGTGGTTCCCCACAAATACAGAAAATTAATAATTCTAAATTACGTCTAAATGCTTGGAAAACTAAATATTCAACAAATGTTTTCTGCACTTGTTCTGCTATTATATCAGTCCTCATATATTGTTTGATTGCCCTGTGCTCATTCCCTCGTAAAAAAGCAAAGGGATAATCTAAGGAAAAAAAAACGAAATATCCAAATGTTCTTATATTCCGATCGCTTTCCCCTATATCAGTTGCAGAAAGTATTTGCCAGTCACCAGTAGGTCAGTTACATAAATGAAATTGTATAAATTTATCATCATCCTAATCTTTTATCCTTTTCACCTTTCCCCTCATCCCCTTTTCAGTGCATTCTTAACGTGAATGTACCATTGTCAAATCACCTTTATGAACGGACATTAAACCAATGAGAAGAAAAAAGAACATACATACACACACATACACACACCACACACAATGTACACCACACAGAACCGCACCGCAAGCACGCACGCGCACACACCACCACACACACACCACACACACACACACACACACACACACAACACATCGTACTCGCGTGCGAGCACTCACCTGGGTGCTCGCACATGCACACGCACGCACGCAACACACACACACTCACGCAAGCACGCACCACCGCCGCACAACAAAAACCCGGCATACACACACACAGGAAGAAGAAAGAGAGAGGGGAAGAGAGATGAGAGAGAGAAAGAGAGAGAGAGACAAGAGACAGAGACAAGACAAGAGCAGACATACACAGACAGAGACAGAGAACAGACAGACAGACAGACAACAACAGACAGACAGACAGAAAGACAGAAAACCGACAGATACACACACAGAAGAAGTGGATTGAGAGTGGAAAACAAAGAAAAAAAAGCAAAAATGAAGACGATGCATCAAGAGAGAACAGTGGGGAGGGGGAGGGGGAGAGGGGGAAGGGAAGCAAACACACCTCAAGATCCTCGCATTTCAAGCTTACCAGTGCTGGATCCAAGATATTGCTGCTTTCAGAGTTCTTAATGCCCACTGACGGAAAGAAATTGTAAGACAAACATTTTCGCCACAGACAAGATGGAGAAAGGGAGAGGGAGGGGGTGGTTGCAGAGACAAGGAGGGGGGTGGGCAAAGAGAGAGAGACGGGCGGGGGGGGGGGGGGATGGGCAGAAGTCTGAAGTTTTAAAAAAAAGGGGAGAGGGGAGGGGGAGGGGGGAGGGAAACAAGACAGAAGAGACAGAGTTTAAGAGAAGGGGAGAGGAAGGGGAAGAGAGAGAGAAAACAGAGGCAGAACAGAGACGGAGAAAGATAGAGAGGCAGAAACCAACAGAAACAAAATAATAAAGAGAGTGAGACCTAAGAGAGAGACAGGGGAGGGAGACATGAGTAGTTAAGAAAATAGTGTTTGGGTGTTTTTTTTCCCCCCTTTTATTTCAAGGAAAATTAAAAAGCTCATAAGTTTTTTTTTTTTTGGGGCACGCGTGGGGTGTGTGTGTGTGTGTGTGTGTGTGTGTGTGTGTGTGTGTTTTGTGTGGTTGTGTGTGTGTTCTGTGGGTCTGTGTGTTGGTGTGCGTGCTTGCGCGGCGCGTGTGTGGTGTTGTGGGTGTGTGTGTATGTGTGTGTTGCGCGCGTGCGCGCACGCATGTGTTGTATGTATGTGTTTGTATGTGCCGCGCACGCTTTGTGTCTGTGTCTGTGTGTTGCGCGTATGTTGTCTGTCTGTGTGTGTCTATGTGTGTCTAGTTGTTTGACAACGCCACATCCACAATGCCAAGTCACCACAGCACATGGCAAAAAAGAAACGTTACAGGACCTCTTTTTTTTTTTTTCATCATTATTCCTTTATTTTTTTCACACTGCAATATTTTAAAACTGAGGAGGCTTTTCTTCTTCGCAATTAAAAGCCACACTATTTTTTGTCAGTCATTTTGAGCCAAATGCGTTGCGCTGCCGTTTAAAGCGCCGGCAAGTCAGGCCCAGCACACATATCCGATTGAAGATGACGCGGTTCATTAGGCTAACGGCTCCCAGCTGTCAGACCTAAGGCTGTCAAGGGAACCAATCTGTGCCATGGTAAATGTCAACGCATAACAATGATTTGAGAACTGTTGAATCACGTCGTACCCCCCCCCCCCCCCACACACACACACACAAGCACCACTAAACCCAAAAACCTTACACAAAAGCACACCACACATCACACCTATACAACACATACAACACCCCAAACAACACATACACACACACAAAAAATACACATACAAACACACACGGAGTACACACAACACACACACAACCCACACCACACCAACAACACACATATACACACCACCCAACAACAACACACACACACACACAAACCCCCCAAACACACACCACACACCACACACACACACACACACACAACACACACACACCACAACAACAATACAAACACACACATACTTCAAAGGGGTTTTTCCCTCAAAACCTAACTTTTTCTAATCTTCATGAACAAACAGGGAAGGGCACCATGTGTGCCAAATCCACTTAGGAGAAAAAACAAACACTTTAGCCCAAAACCCCGCTTAACACAAGGAGCAAAGTGAACTGACTGGTGGTGGTGGTGGGTTTGGGGTGGTGGGTTGTTTTGTTTGGGGGGGTGGTTGGTGGTGGGGGGTGGTGGGGGTTGGGGGGTTGGGGTGGTGGGGGTTTGGTGTGGTGTGGTGGTGGTTGGGGGTGGTGGGGTGGGGGTTGGTGGGTTGTGGTTGGGGGTGGGGTTTGGGGGGGGTGGTGAGGGTGGGGGGGTTGGTTGGTTGTTGGTTGGTTGTGGGTTGGGTTTGTCGTGGGGTGTTGGGTGGTGGAGGTGGTGGTGGTGGTTGGAGGTGGTGGTGATGGTTGGTGGTGGTGGTGGGGGTTGGGGTGGTGGTGGTGGGGTGGTGGTGGTGTTGGTGGGGAGGTGGGTGGTGGTGGGGGTGGGGGATGGGGTTTGGGGGTGGGGGTGGTGGTGGTGGGGGTGGGGGGTGGTGGTTGGTGGTGGGGGGTGGTGTGGGGTGGTGGTTGGGGTGGTGGTGTGGTGGTTGGAGGTGGGGTGGTGGTGGTTTTGGGGTGGTGGGGGGGTGGTGGTGCTGCTGCTGCTGCTGCGGGGTTCTTCTGGGTGGGGTAAACACCGTGTACAAAGCGAGAAGTCGGGGGTTTGAATCCCTGCCTCCCCCTCAGATATCTTCTAGACTAAGAAATGACGGTTGCTATTTTTGGGGGGAATGAGACGAAAAGGGAAAGTGGATGTGGTGCAGTAATCATTTTAGCTGGGAAAAAAATCCCCCCCCCCCAAAAAAAAATATTTGTGTCTAACAAGAGAGTCTACCCCTACCTGTCTAAAAAGTCACCTACTGGAAACAAGGGAATATTATTTGGTGGATGGGGGGTTTTGGGAGTAGGAGGGGGGCAGGATAGCCCGTGGTTAGAGCCCTGCACCCTGATCTAAACCCCCCGGGGTTAAAAACCACCACACAGGTGTCTACCTGTTTTATGAAATTTTACCCGGGGAGTTTTTATTTAGCTATTCTTCTTTTTTTTTGATGAAAAGAATAACACTAATGTGGTTTTTCATCCAGCCCCTTTGCAAGCATTTTTTTTTATATCTTTTCATCTGTTCCCACTGCAAAAAAATGGCCTCTTTCGAAAAGCGGAACAGGATTTAACGTGTGCGAAGATGTTTTGCTGGTTCACACCGGCCTTTCGGTTTACAGCCTTTCCAAAAAACATTTGAGGGAGGGGGTTAGAACGATGTTAATCCAGGGGAAAAATCCCTCGAAGGGGGAACGAACTGGGTCGTAAAAAAATTTCGAGCGCATATTCTAACCACTGGCTATCACGTTAGGTTCCCCGGGTGCAAGGCATATACAAGAACTTAAAGCAAAATCAAGAGTGACTCTGGTAAAAATCTGCGAGAAAAAAAACAACTCTATGGGAAAACAATACTTTTTGAACAGGGAATTTTTTTTTCATAGGGACGGCGCTGCTCTAAGGGAATGCGGGCCCCAATTTTTTATGAAGAGGGAACTTCATGTCTAAAAGTAGTCTTAATTTAATCAAATCAATTTTTAATACCTCAATTCTGTACTCTTACCCTCCTCCCCCCACAAAAACCCAAAACCATCCCACCCCCACACCCCCTCGACCTTCTCCTAAAATATTCCACCCCTACCCTCCCTCACAAACACACACCGCCCGCACGCAGCACGCACCGCGGCGCGCCCCCCACAACACACCACACACCAAAACACACCACACACACCACCACAACCACACCCCCCAAAAAACACACACCCCTCTGGATTACTGTATGTGGAAGGGGGTAAAAAAAAAACTACTATACACAAAAAAACTACGCGCTGCTGCGCGCGCTGCGCGCTGCGCTTTTTTGCTACTGCTGGGTGCCAAATCTGCGCTGCTGCTGCACTAAGCTGCGCTGCTATACTGCTGCTGCTACTACGTGTGCGCAATATGTGTGCGCTACGCTGCTGGGGAAGCGCGCGCTACGCTGCTGCGCTCTGTGCCTGCTACAGTACACTACTACACTCCCCTATACACACAAACTCTCTCTTCTCTTTACCCCCCCACAACACATACACAAACACAAAAAAAAACCAAACAAACACACACAAACACCACAAAAAACACACAAACACACACAACACAACCCACAAACACCACACACACACGCCGCACCACACACACACACCACCCCAACCCAACACACATCCCCAACACACACACACAACACACACACAACACACACCTTACCCCACAAATCTTCTTCGCTTTTCCGGGGGGGGGGGGGGGGGGGGACGAAAAAAAGAAATTTCACCGACTTACACTTGGTCTTTCCTAAAGGGGTTTTAAAAAAAAATCTTCTTTTTGTTGGGACGCTTCATTTGCGCCATTGTAAGTGGGCCGACTACAAATGGAACAATAGGGAGCAGTGCAAAATTTTTTTTTGAAAGAAAAAGGGCTGACACAGCAAGAGTGGCCCTGGATGGAGAAAGAGAGAGAAGGATGAAGAGAGGGGGAGAAGGGGGAAAGGGGGGGGAGGAGAAAAAAAGGGGGGGGGGGGGGTTGATTTGATTTGATTTTTTTTTGTTTGAATTATTCTTTTATATTTTGGATAAAGGAAAAGCACTCCTTGCTTCTTTACATCCAACCCCGTGTTATGAATTTTGTAAAGTCATCTGTTTCCCGCCGGACACGATGGCCTTTTTTCTTACGAAAACGGAACAGGGTTTTTTAAGTGTGTGCAAGATGTTTTCTGCTGTTCCCCCCACGGGGCCTCGGGGTTTCAGTCTCATCCGAAAGACTTTTGGGGGGGTGGGTCAGCACGATGTTTAAATCCCGAAAAAATCTCCTCGACCGGCTCAAACCCCCGGCTTTTAAAATTTCCACGCAATGTTCGACCACTAGGGGATCCTTTAAAGAGAGAGGAAGGGATAGAGAAAAGAGATAGGGGGGGGAGAGGAGAGAGAGAAGAGAGAGAGAGAGAGAGAGAGAGAGAGGGAGGGGGGGGAGGGAGGGGGGAAAGGGAGAGAAAAGAGGGGTGGGGAGAGAGAGGAGAGAAGGGGGGGGGGGGGGGGGGAAGAGAAAATAGGGGGGGGGAAAAAAAAAGAAAAGAGAGAGAGAGAGAAAGAGAGAGAGAGGAGAGGAGAGAGGAGGAGAGAAGAGAGAGGGGAGGGGGGGGGGGGGGGAAAAAAAGAGGAGGGAAAAAGGGGAAAAAAAGGGGGGGGGAGAAATATTATTTGTTTTTATTTGATTTATTCTTTATATCGAGGGAAGGGGGGAAAAGCACTCTTGTGTTTTTTTTAACACCAGCCCCCCGTGTATGAGTTGTGTAGATGGCATTTTCCCCCCAAACCGGGCACAACAAGGGCCCCATTTTTTTCAAAAGGGGAACAAAATTTTAAAAAAGTGGCGCAAGGTACTCGTGTTTTTTGCACACGGGGCCGGCCCCCAAAATCCCTTCCGAAGGACTTTAGGGGAAAAGGGGAGTCACCCCTTTGATGTTAAAACCCCCCCAGGGAAAAAAAAAATCTCCTCGGGGAAAGGGGGAAAAAAAAAAAAAAAAAAAAAAAACCCCAAGGTCTTTAAAATTTTTTTGGGGAAGCCCCAGTTTTCCCGGGATCCTTCTAACCCCCTTCCCCCCGGGAGAGAGAGGGGAGAGAGAGAGAGAGAGGAAAAAAGGGAAGAGAGGGGGGCCCCCGAGAGACAGAGAGACAAGAGCGGGAGAGACAGAGCAAGAGAGAGCCCGGGGCAGAGAGAGAAAAAGAAAACCGAGAGGGGAAAAGAGGAAAACCAGAGAGAGAAAACAAAAGACCGAAAAAAGGGGAACGGGAAAAGAGAAAACAGAGAGGGACAGGAGGGGGAATGGGGGAGCGTGGGATTTTTGGGGAAAAAAATAAAAAGAATTCATTTTTTAAACCTTTTGCACTGTATCTTTTCCTTTTGTCTTCTCTCTTCTGTCTTAAAAAAAGGTTTTCTTCTCCCTCTCTCCCCCCCCCTCTTCTCCCTCTCCCCCCCCTTTTCTCCCTTCTCCTCCTCTTCTCTCCCCCCTCCTCCTCTCTCTCTTCCCCCTTTTGTTCTTTCTTTAAAACCCCCCCTCTCCCCCCTTTTTCCCCCCCTCCCTCTCTCCCCTCCCTCCTTTTTCGACTCCCTTTTTCCCTCCCTTTTCCCCTCCTCCCCGCGGGGGTTTTTTCCCCAAAAAACCTCTGTTCCCCCTACTCCCTCCTCTCTTCTCCCCCTCTCCCCCCCTCCCCCTTTCCCTCCCCCTTTCCCCCCCTTTTCCCCCCTCTTTCTCTCCTCCCCTCTCTCCCCCCTCTCTCCTCCCCCCCCCCCTTTTTCCTCAATCTCCCTTTCTCCCCCACTCTTCTTCCTCTCTTTCCTTCTTCTCTCTTCTTTCTTCCCTCTCTCTCCTTTTACTCTACACTCTCATCTTCTCCTCTCTCGTCTCTCTCAATCTCGGTCATGTCTGTCTCTTCTCCTGTCTGTCTGCTTTCCTAGTCTCACTGGTCTTGTCTCTCAGGCTGTCTGTCTTCTCTCATCTCTGTCTGGTCTGTCCTCGTCTCTGTCTCTGTCTCTCTTCTCCATCTCACGAGGTCACTCTCTCGACTTCTCCTCCCCACCCCCCCCCCTACCAACTAGGTCGTCTCGTCCTCTTGTCCTACGCTGACTCCTCTCAGCTCTTCTCTCCAGTCTCCAACACCTCCGGGTCTATCTCTCTGCTCTCTCTCTCTCCTCGAGGACTCGCTCGTCCTCTCTCTCTCCCTCTCTCCTTCTCGCTCTCTCTCTCTCATCCCCTCGCTCTCTCTCTTCCCATCTCTCTCTCCCTCTCCTCGCGCTCTCCCTCTCGCCCCTCTCTAAAACCCGTACTCTACCCTCCCACTACCGTCTCCACCTCCCTCTCTCACTCTCTCCTCCCTCTCCCTACCCTGTCACACTCCCATTCTCCTACCGATAGTACATCACGTCATATACTTCCCACTCTATTCTCTCTCTCTCATCGATCTCAAATCTTCCTCACCACTCTCAACCTCTCCAAGATCATAGTCCACTCATCATCACTCTCATCCTCACTCCTGTCCTCGTCTCCTCATCATCCTCTCTCCTCCTGTCCGATCGGCAAATCTCTCGATCTCCCTCGGCATCCCTCCCTATCCACTCAGTCATTCATCCACTCTCTCTCGTCTCTCAATCTCTCATCATCTCTCTACTCAAAACAGACATCCACTTCCTCTCTTCGACTCCTCAATCTCCTCTCTCTCTCTCCCCTCGACTTTCTTTTCGATCTAAAGAATCCAGAAGTACACTTCACCTGTCATGGCATGGATGTTATGTTTGCCCTATAAAATTTATAACTGTCTTCATAGTCCATCTTCCTTTTTCCTCTCATCCTTTTCTTTCTTTTTTATCTTATTTTGTTTTTGTTGCCTACCTTCTATTGTCTGTTTAACCAACAGAGTCGCAGGATAAGTAAGGTGTCCAATGTCACTATTTGAAGGAGTTGTCGACGCGGACTTGTCAAAGAAAGAATAGTAGAAAAAAGATGGTTGGTAAAAAAAGAGAAGTAAAAAAAAAGGGTAAAAGGTAAAGGGTGTCCCCGAATAAACTATGAGTTCGTAAGGGGAACTAGTCGTCAGAGACCTCCAGCATCTCTATGAGCCATCATGTGAGGGCAATCGAGCGCCCATCTTCCTCGTCCCTAGCTGCTTTTAAACCTTCCCTGTCCCTGAAAAGAGGGCATGTACCCCATTTTTCAGCGCTGGTGAACCTAGTGGACTGTGCTGAAAAAGCCAATGCGTGCAAGACGGTCACCCCAGTCCAATAGGCAACCACGCTCGACGGCAGCTTAACCTTGACTGGGGAGAAGACGAGTGGGGGGGGGGGGAAAGCGCTCTGACCACAGAGGCTATCCCGCCCACCCCCTATCCCAGTTACTTTTTTTTTTACCTTTACTGCTACAAATCGGGGTTAATTTGTAATCAGCCCTTCATAGGAAGGATTCAGTGGGGTTCTTTTTACTTGGCTTGACTTGACTTGGATCTTGACCTACACGCGCTAATAAATATCAATGATAGTTTTGTTGCTGTATTTGTTGTTTTTGTTGTTGGACGTTGGGTGATGTTGCCTCTAATTGATGATGTGATGATGAAGAGGAGGAGGAGGAGTGGGAGGAGGAGGACAGGAGGGCGAGGAGGAGGTGTAAGGAGGAGGAGGGTGGGTGAAGGTGAAGGTGGTGGTGGAGTGGTTGGAGTCGGTGGGCGGTGGTTGGTGGTGGTGGTGGGTGGTGGTGGGTGGTTTTTGGGGTGGTGGGTAATAAGTGAGAGGACGAGAAGGAGAGGAGAGAAAGGAGGAAGTAGGATGGATTACTGTTGCTGTTGTTGTTGCCGTGCATTAGTTCCTTTTCCCCCCAATCCACAATATGTACCCGTGCCAGTGGTGCCCTTAAATTTCCTTCGTGTATCAACACAATGAAGAAGAAAAGATCAAATAATGCACTTGAAAGATCCTGTAATTCCTGTCTGCGGATGGCGAGTGTACAAAAAACACGGAAACACCACCCACATACATTTTCCGAATACGAAATACAGCTACCTTATGATGGGAGCAAAAACCGGTCCACAAGGTGGGCAAAATCTCATTCCAGATGGTGAATCGTGGGAATACTAGCCAAGGGAACTAAAAAAATTAAACAGAATACAAAAAAACAAAAAACATAAGAAAAGCATAACAGGGCCATTTTAATGTAGGTCCTCGGCACTTGAGCTTCACATCAATAACGACAAAGCTTGAGGCCTGGGATAGCACTGATATCAAGAAACGAAACTGAATCCTGTGGGGAAATGCGTACTAGCAGCAAAAAAAAGAAAAAAAAAACATTTCCACACCCAATCAGGGCGACGATTAATTTTTTTTTTCATGAAGATGAGGTTAGAAAGAATCGTTTGTTCTCTATGGATGCCGCCCTAAGCTGTTTGGTTGTTTCAAAATGTGGAATGCAATTGAAAATACAAAAGAAAGAGAGATTTGCTTTACATACACATCAAGATGCACGCAACCCAGCATGGAAATTAGGCACGCACGGCACGCACGCACGAATTCAACACATGCACGCCGCACCAATCTTACGAGCACACAACACATACAACACACACACAACAACCACACACAATCACACTCAAATATTAATATAATTATATGTATAAATGTATGATATATATTATATACTATGCATATATACTATGCATAGTATATATACATATATATCTATGCGCAAGTCTGTTTATTGTGTTTGTTGTTTGTTTGTCTGTGTCTGTGTTTAATTGTGCGCTAGCCTGGGTGACTGTTCTGTCTGCACACTCGTGCGATCATGCAGGTGCTTGTTATAAACATCCATGCATCATCGCTGTTATTTTTATCGATCCACAAAAACACAAACATACTTTCCACTATCCTAACCAAAATAATTCCCTTTGCCTGTATTCAATACAGAGAAATCGATAACTAAGGCATCGGTAATGTTCTGGCACAGAAGCTAAGTGCGTAAGCCTGCAAAATCTGATTTTAATTTTTATTGTTATTTTATACCACTATTTTGTCGACAGCAGATTTCTATGTGTGAAATTCGGTTCGGTGGAATTCGTGCCGCTCGCTCCTCTCTCTCCCTCGCGTTGAGGCCAGGGAGAGTTGCTCGCCAACATTGATGCAGTGCCAAACCCATTATTTTTTTTTGTGGGGTCTATTTTTCTTGTATGTAACAGCAAAGAATTTTTTTTTGCCTGGAAACAAAACGTGTGAACATAACACAAAATCAAAACGCCAAAACAACAACCCCCCTATAGCCGTTGGGTTCCTTTTACTTGCGCCAATAAAGATTTGTAAACACGAACCACGGTTTAAACGTCTCGTCCGAAAGCCTAGTTCCACATATCACCCACTCAGGGTCTAATGAAAGTGAATTTGTTGGGTGAAGTATTGGGCCCAAACGGGGATTCAAACCACTATCAAACACAAACCCACCTGCAGAACACAATTTCCTATGACTTGGTAAAAGAGAAGACCTCCGACCGCCAGAACTTATTTTTTATTTTTTTCGATTTTCCAGACCAGACGCGTTGACCCACCAGGACCCACCAAGATCACTGTATCCACCAGTAATCTAACCAACCACAATCACTATTATAATTTTTTAAACATCACGATCCAAGACTTCAGAGCCGTTAGTATTCCAAGCCTGTCATAAAGTGTGTAAACGGGCTATAACGTCCTGTCAAAAGAACTTTTTTTTTTTTTTTTTTTATTTTTTTCTCCAAAGATCAAACTATGATAATGAATAGAAAGAAAAAGCATAATTTAATTCCCTATATGTAACTTATGATGACGAAGAGACGTGTCAATGGAGAGAGGTCTTATCCACAATGGCATCCGTTAAAAAAAAAAATTGGACTATAAAGGTCTCTTGAAAAACGGGTGGGATTCTATGGATTAGTTATACCAACTGCATATTCTCCGATTTCTTTCTTGTCCCTTTTTTTCTTCCATAATTAATATCTCCTCTTCCTCTGTCCCTCATCTTTTGATGTGCTTATCTGTCAAAGTCTCTAAATGATTTTCTCCGTGTGTGTGTGTGGGTGTGTTGAACGGGTTTTTAAAAAGGGGGGGGGTTTTCCCCCGGGGGGGGAAAATTCCCCAAAGTGCAGGCCAACCCAAATTTTTTTGGGGTTTTTTTTTTTTTATGTCCAAAATTTTTGGGTGGGGGGCCCAAAAAAAAAAAAACCCCCGGGGGGCCCGGGCCCCAAAAAGAGAAAAGAACCACGGAAAAGGCCCCCAAAAGCCCCAAACACCCAGGGAAAAGGGGGGAAGTTTTGGCCCAAAGGGGGGGGGAAAAAACCCCCCAAAAAAAACCTTTTTTCCCCCCCGTTTTTTTTTTTTTTGTTTTCCCCCAAAAAGGGCCCCCCCCCCTCCCTTTCCCCTTTTTCCCCCCTCCTTTTTTTTTTCTCCTCCCTTCCCTTGTTTCCCTGTTAAAAACGGGGGTTACCCTCCCCCCTTTTTTTTTTTTTTTTTTTTTTTTTTTTTAAAAAAATTTTTTCCCTTTGGGCCCTTTTTTGGGGGGTCTTGGGGGTCTTATCCCTGGCTCCTTAAAAAAAAAATTTTTTTCTTTCTTTTTCTTTTTTTCCAACTCTTTCTCCCTTTTCTTTCTTTCCCTTTTTTCTTCCTTTTTCTCCCCTTTCCCCTTTTTCTTTTTTTTCTTTTTTTTCTTTTTTTTGTTTTTTTTTTTTTTTTTTTTTTTTTTTTTTTTTTTTTTTTTTTTTTTTTGCTTCTTTTTTTCCCCGTTTTCTTCCCTTTATTTTTCCCCCTTTTTTTGTCTTTTTTTTCCCCCCCCCCCTTTTTTTTTTCTTTTTTTTCCCCCCCTCCTTTTTCCCCCCTTTTTTTAAATTTTTTTCCCTTTTTCTCTTTCCCCTTTTTTGGTTTGTTTTTAAAAATAAAATTTAAATTTTTTAACTTTTACTAAAACCCCCCCCCTTCTCTTCTCTTTCCCTTTGGGGCCCCCCCCTTTTTCCCCGGGGTTTCCTTCCTGTTCTTTAAAAGCA
>JASPKP010007632.1:0-2500 GCA_030674155.1 Stramonita haemastoma
CCCTCGATTCTGATTCTTTCTTTCTCTGTCTGTCTGTGTCTCTGTCTGTCTGTCTGTCTCACAACACACACACACACACACACACACACACACACACACACACACACACACACACACACACACACACACACACACACACACACACACACACACACATGGAAGCCTGCATGTATTCTCAGATCAACTTCTATTGCTACATTATTGTGTTGGTTTTTTTTGTTTTATTCTTTTTTTTGTCTCGGCATGCATGCGATCTCACCCAATGTTGTCCAAATCACGGCATTTTCAGGTCTTTAGCATTCAGCGGGAACAACGTGTGGCACAACTGGTCACAACGCGATTAATAATGTCAAGGTTGGAATTTGTTTTAAACATTAATATGTTCTTTCGTTCTCTTCTTCTTTCTGTTTATAGAGTTATTGTGCAGAGTTGTTTATCTCTCGTTCGAAAACAATGCCATTAGAGAGAGAGAGGAGAGAAGAGAGAGAGAGAGAAGAGAGAGAGAGAGAGAGGAGAGAGAGAGAGAGAGAGAGGAGAGAGAGAAGAGAGGGGAGAGAGAGAGAGAGAGAGAATGACAATGACAATGACAATGACAATGACAATGGTTTATTTGCGATAAGCTTTACGCCCATTCACAAGGGGACAGATGGATGGGGACTGGGCACAACACATAAATTGGAAACAAAAATACAGTCAATGACAGCCCAGATGAACAACATGGCATGGAAATCCACAACATGGGTTTGCAATAATTGAATAGTATCAGTAATAACTATACATGTGATACAAATTATCATTAGATTCTAGTCCTTTGCTTATGATTATACTTAAATACGACAACATCATCTGTCATGACACAATTTCAGACTGTCATCGGTCATCATCAACATCATCATCATCATTGGAACGACTATGACACATCTCTACAAGCAAATTCTTTTCTAACAGGTTTGAAGGTTGTTGTCACTTGATCTAACTTACTCAAAAGATTATCCAGAGAGAGAGAGAGGAGAGGAGGAGAGAGAGAGAGAGACAGACAGACAGACAGACAGACAGACAGACAGACAGACAGACAGACAGACAGACAGACAGACAGACAGACAGACAAAGATAGAGACAGAAAGGCAGGCAGATAGACATAGAGTAATGAAAATTAAGAAATAGTCAGGGTTCGCGCTAGGATTTTTTAAAACCGGTACTGCGAGTTGCCATTTCAGAGACATCTTGACCAACTCCCCCAAAATCGGTCCCCAGAAAATAAAATCCCGTACGTACTGTGAACAAAACGAAACTAATCTGTGAGGGGGTGGGGGAGGGGGGGATTGTTGGGCAGCAAAACAAAATCTAAATTGAACGCGAATCTCTCAAAGTACTTTGACTGCCGTGCTGCTTGCTGCCACTTGCTTCTTGGGCACGAAGCCACGAAGGAAATAGGATTTTTTTTTCTAGGCCTGTGTCACTGTCTGTGTCAGTCTGTTGTTTTGCATGGCATCATTCGTGTGACTTATATTCTTCTTTCTTGTTTCTATGCTTAGCGCTCATCTAGATCTTTGTTCAATTTAGATTTGGTTTTCGACTCTTCTCTTTGAAAGCAACGCGCAAATTCATAGTCATAGACCCTCGCTTTTCGTAAGAGCAGGCCATGTGTGCCGGTGGGAACGGATTACATTTACAAAACTGCATACACACGGGGTCTGGATGTGAAAAAGCACAGGAGTGCTTATTCCATTATCCTCGATATAAAAGATTAAAAGAATACAGAATAAATAAATCTAGGCCCCATTTACTCAATGTGAATGGAAGTTGCTGTCATGCCGAGAAGAGCGCGAAGCTCTATTCTTTCACAGTAAAGCTTGCTGTTCTGCGTGCTAGGCTAATAATGAGGCTGGCGCTAAAGATGCTCGTCGGAAGGGGTGGGAAGGGGTAGGTGCGGTAAGCACAGTACAGGCCCATGACAGACTGTCAGAAAACGTCACTTCAGACTTTTTTTTTTGAGACGGAAATCTAATCGGTCACAGGCAAACAGAACCGGTACGCGGTACCGGCTGCTTCGAAAATTTTCGGTATTCCCTGTTTACAATCGGTAAAATACCGGCAATTACCGGTTATCGCGAACCCTGAATAGTTTATCATAGGTAAGCGCCCCACCCACCCACCACCACCCCAAACAACTACCAAAAAGCAAAAGTAAAAGAAAAAACAAACAAAAAAAACCCTCTCGTAACCTCTCCCCCCCCCCCCCCCCCCCCCCCCCCCCCCCGCCCCCCCCCCCCCCCCCCCAAGTAATTTGGGCTTAAAGTTTGGGGGGGGGGGGGGTCTTTTTTATTTGTTTGAGCGTTTTTTGTTTGTTTGTTTGTTTTTCTTTTTTTCTTTTTCTTTTTTTTTCTTTTTTTTTTGGGGGGGAGGGAGGGGGGTCGTTCCTCGGCTTGCTTGCATCTTTTGATACTAAGGTAGTATCTCCCACAGCACTTTCTGTGCCGGTACCATGATATTGTATCCG
>JASPKP010007632.1:10000-12547 GCA_030674155.1 Stramonita haemastoma
ACCTTTGATCACACTACTGTACATGTAAACAACGAACATACAGACACATTACAGACACATACAGAACATCAGACACAACACACACACACACACACACACACACACACACACACAAACACCACACACACACACATCCCATGTTACAGAACCAGGAACCAAACACTAGCAGTGGTACAGTTACTACAGCTACTTGGGATATGGGTTGATCAGGGGATCAAGCCGCTTTAGGTGCTGAGAGGGGATCAATCCTGACCTTTACCCACAAGAGTTATCTCCCTACTGGTGTTGTGTGTGTGTGTGTGTGTGTGTGTGTGTGTGTGTGTGTGTGTGTGTGTGTGTGTGTTGTGTGTGTGTGTGTGTGTGTGTGTGTGTGTGTGTGTGTGTGTGTGTGTGTGTGTGGTGGTGTGTGTTGTGTGTGTGTGAATAGGAAGTTCGCATGTGCCATCCATCGTTTTTGTTACCTTCAATTAAAAGCTTGTTTAATGTTTACCCCCACCCCCCACCCCCAGGCCACTGTGAAACAATGCCACGGTCGATTCATGTATCCATTAACTGTTGAAAGGGGGTTGTGTGAACTCAAAAGTTTTCGATCTTTCGGTGAAAAGAAAAAAGTTAACATAATATAAAAATGGAAAACAAAAACAGATAAAAGAAGAAGAGAGAAGGAGAGAAAGGGACGGGGGGGGGGGGGGGGGGGGGGGGGGGGGGAGAAAGACAGAAAATGACAAACGGAAAGTAATAAAAACGGAAACAGAGACAGACAACCAGATAAGAGTATAATGATCATTTTTTACTAACAATCAGTGTTATCACAATATTCGCTCTTTCTTTCTACACTCAATGATGGAGTGGTCTTGCTGGAAATCGCAGACAAAAATCACAACAATACTGCCAGAATGCGTTTTTTCTGATAAAATTGGGTGTTTTTTTTCCTGATACAATGAGTGAGTGGTGTTTCTGATAAAACGGGTGTTGTTTGTGGCTCAAGAGATACCTAGGACCATTGGGATGCTTTCATTACTATGACGGATTATCCTGAATGTCGATGGCGACAAGAAAGCGTGGAAGACAAACACTAATAAAAGCAATCCGACCAGCAAAAAAGGTTTCAAAAAAGTTTTCAATCATACATATTTTGTGAAAAAAAACCCATCCCCCACCCTTCCCATAAGTGAAGTCGTCAAGCTGACAGATTTCCATTTCATTACGAAAGACCCAGATTGTATCCTTTTCTTGTTGTTGTTGTTTTATTTATCATAGACTGTACATTATACAAGACCACACAGGAACAGAATAAAGGGCATCTATCATAGCTATTGTTTACCTAGAGATCCCTGAAAAACCATTACTTTTCTCTCGCTGTATTTTCGTGCAGCAATCTCTCTCTCTCTCTCTCTCTCTCTCTCTCTCTCTCTCTCTCTCTCTCTCTCTCTCTCTCTCTCTCTCTCTCACACACACACACACACACCACACACACACACACACACACACAACACACAAAACCACACACACACACACACACACACACACATTCGCACACGTCCTGAACAACAGAGAAGACCACAAATCCTCTAACGTCATATAACAAACCTCCAGGGACTTCCATTTTCTGTCAGTACAAATCATGGCTTTCCAGAACAACTGATCCACCTTCACTATAAAAAGAAATACACATACGTCAAGACTTTGTGGAAGCTTCAAAAATGCCCCAAACCACAGGCATTTCAAAGAACTAGCTGAAAGCGTTGATCTCACATTCATTACTGGACAGAGACAGGGTACAGATGAAGGGATTTTACCCAATGATCTGATGATGGCAATAAACCCATCCATTTATAACCTTGCATTTTTACAAACCTTTTTCCCTGAGGCCCGAAATATCTACTGGGTGAGGTCTAGCTGATCCTGCGTGTCATGTGCAGCCACAAACAGCCTCCAGACAAAGATGTCAAAGAAACGAGAACGAATCAATTCTTCGTGAGAGAGAGAGAGAGAGAGAGAGAGATGAGAGAGAGAGAGAGAGATGAGAGAGAGAGAGAGAGAGAAGTGAGAGAGGGATGAGTGAGGGGGCTGGTGGAGTGTGTGTGTGAGAGGAGTGGTGTGATGGAGAGGTGAGAGTGGACGTGACAGAGCAGGTGGTGTGTGTGTAGTGTGTAATGTGTAGTGTGCGTGCAAGGGTGTTAAAGTGTGGTTGTGGTGCATGCGTGCGTGTGCGTGCTCGTGGTGCAACGCGTGTGTGTGTGTGTGTGTGGTGTGTTGTTGGGCTTTTATGGTCATCACTGGTCATAAAGGGTTTTTCCTATAGTCCCAGCAAGAGGGTTAAACTTGGCTTGCGGGAAATAGCCAAAGTATTGGAAGCCTGACTTCTGACCACAAAAGTGTTCTACAGACGACAGTAATGGGCTGGTCTCCCTTTGATTTTCTGCGCCGGAGACTTCCATCTCTCCCTTTCTTGTTTCCCATGTTTGCCTCAACTAAGCTAAAACCCCGAAGATTTAGCAAAGAGGAAAGACCAGGCAGGGTTTAAAGGGGTAATTCAGTCTTTTA
>JASPKP010000763.1:0-30000 GCA_030674155.1 Stramonita haemastoma
AAATTATTTTTTTTTTTTAAAAACCTCATTTGAAAAACCCTTTTTTCTAAAAAAATTAAGGTTTTTTACTGGGGTGTTGCCTTTTCATAGTAACTTTCAAAAAAGGGGCATAGATTTTTTCTGATTTTGTACCGTTAAAAATTTTGGGGGGATACGTATTTGGGAAGGTCATATTTTAAATTTTGTAAAGGCATAGGGCCATACTCCCCCCTGGGGGGAATTCTTTAAATTTTTGGAAAATTAAAAAAATTTTATTTACTTTTTTGTTTTTGAATAATAATAAAAAAAATAATACGGGGGAAACTTATATAGCGCTATGTTTGAAAAAAAAACAAAGCGCTTAAATCCCCACAAAAAACCAAAAAACGGAAAAAAAACAAAAAACCCCAAAAACTTTTGGCCCCCCCACCAAAAACCCGCCCCCCAAAGGGGAGGGGCAGCAAGGATAGTTAGTCTATTTTTTAAAAAAAAAGTTTTAGGTTAAATTTTGGTATTTTGCCCCCAGACAGGACCTATCAGTTTTTTTTTGTGAAAAAATCGTAAACCCCCATTAAACCTGATCATGGGGTTTTCCTGATATCAAAGAAAGTGGGCAAGAACATTTTTCCTTCTAAAAAATTGTTTTTTTTACATTGGGTGGTTAAGTTTAAAAGGTATTGTGGTTGCCCCTATTTTTTCTGCCCTGCTTGGGCTCACAAAAAAAAAAAAAAATAAGCCCGTTAAATTTTTATTTTTCCCCATAATTTTTTTCCAAAATTTTGGGAAGGTCAAAAAAAGGGGGCCTTAGTGTTTTTTTTTTTTTTGGTTTTTACAAAGGGGGAAAAAACTAAAAAACTGTTTCCATAAGGGGGAAAATTGTTCCCTTTGCCAAAACAGTTTTGGGGGAATATTTATAAAAAAAATCTAAAAACATTTTCCCCCTTTGTTTTATCATTTCAAAAAAAATTTTCCACTTTGTTTAGGTGGTTGTGTGTGTTTTGGTACGTGTGGGGGGGTATATATGTGGGGGTATGTTTTTGTGTGTTTGTGTGTGCTTGGGTGGGGGGTTGGGGTGTGGCGCGGGGCGCGAGGCGCCGTGTGTGTGGGGTTTTTTGTGCGCGCCGCGGGTTTGTGTGTGGCTCTGTGTTTGTTTTTGTTTTTTTGGGGTGGGTTTTAAAAGGGGGGGGTCTCTGTTTTATGTAATTAATATATATATTTAATATTTATTTTTTATATATATATATATATATATATTATTATTTATATATATATATATTTGTGTGTTTTTTTGTGTGTGTGCCGGGTGTGTGTGTGTGTGTTTGGGTGTTTTGGGGGTTTTGGTTGTGTGTGGGGTGTGTGGATTTTGTGTGTGTTGGTGTGTGTTTTTTGTGTGTGTGGGTGGTGTGCGTGCTTGCGTATGTGTATGTATATTTTCTTGATTTTTGCTTTTAAAAAGTGGTGATAAAAAAAAAAAAGGCATAGTAATTGTTGAAAAAAAAAGTATTCTGTTTATTTTTAAAAACCCCTTTTAAAAAAATTTCCCCGAAATTCTTTGTCTTTTTCTTAATATCTGTTTTTTTTTAAATTTTTAAAAAAGGGAAAAACTAAAATGTTTCCCCCCCCAAAAACAAAAACCAAGAGGTCGGGAAAGGGGAAAAAATTGCATACTCAGTTTTGAATTTCGTTTCAAGGAAAAATTTTTTAGAATAGTGAACAACAAGGGTTTTTAAATTTTTTTGGGCCCCGAGTTTTGGGTTTGGGGTGTTTGATTCCAACAGGGGGAAAATTTTTTGGGGTTTAAACCCCCTGCCTGATTTTGTTTATTTTTTTCCCCCCAAGTACAAAAGGACACTTTGGGGGGGTTTCCCAAAACCCTTTTAGGGTGCATTAAATTTTTTTTTTGGGGGGATTAGTACAACCCAAAAAGGTTTTCCCAAGCAGAAACGGCACAAACATATTGCCCCAACTTAAAAATATAAAGCTCCATTTTTTTGTTTTTTAAAAGAGTAACCCCCTAATGTTGTAGGGGGGCAATGGACGACAAAAAAAGTTTATCAATCCCCCCTTGCTATTTGGGGAAAAGGGGTTTGCTCTACCAATTTTTTCTTGCTCACCTGAACCCCCCAAAAGAACCCCCCGCAGGGGTGCGAGGCCGGACCCCTCTGGCTGGTGGCTTCAAGGCGGCCTGTTTTTTTGGGCTCCCTGTGGACTTACAATCCGGGGGGGTGTACAAAAACGAATCGGGGGATGGCTGTGGCGGGGTGATTAAAAAAGAGTGGGGGGCCCCCAACGGGGAAAGTCATGGAAGGTGAGGAAAACAAAATAAAAGGAGAAAGGGTTTAAAAAGATTTACCCCCAATTTCCCCCAAAAAGTACAGTAGAGTGCGTGAGTTTTAAATGGTTGTGGCATAAAAAACCTTTAAATGGATTATCCCAAGGGGTTTTTGGCTTTCTTTTATAAAAAAAAAAACAAACAAAAAAAACAACCATACGCAGTCCCCCAAATTTTGGGGACACCCCACTCCCCAAAACCCCCCCTCCCCCAAAACACACACACCCCCAAAACCCCCCACCAAACACACACACAAACCCCAAAAAAACACACACACACATAAAATACACATCCACGCACGAAAAACACGCACCACTTTTCACATACACAAACACCCACCACCCCCCGCCCCCACCATCCCCACCACCACACACTTCCCCCCAACCAAAGACCTTTTTTATCAAAACATTTTATTGCGATTTTCAGAGATTTTTTACACCAAAAAGGTTTTTGCACAATCAACTTTTAACCCCGGGGGAAAAAAGCTGTGGGGCTAACAAAAAAATTTAAAAGGGGCTGAGAGGGGGAAAATTTTTCTGGGGCCCCAATTTTAAAATAACAGAAAAATAATATCCCCCCGGCACGTGCGGGAAAGGGGCCCTAACAACGGTTAAAAGGCCCCCAAAAAAATTTCATGGGGCCCAAAAAACGAAAAAAAATTTGGGTTTTATGGAGTCCTGGCCCGGGGGTAGCAGCAGAATTTTCGGGGAAAAATTTAAAAGCAGTATTTTCGCAGTGCAAAAAGCAGTATTTTGCAGCAGTAGCAATAAAAAGGGTTTTTCACCCCAAAATAGCAGTAGAAGCAGCGGGGGAGAAAAAAATAGCAGTAGAAATTTTAAAAGCAGTAGTAGCAGCAGTAGCAATAATAGCAGTAGCAGCAATAATTTTTGTAGTAGCAGCAGTATCAATAATGCATTTGCAGAAAATATGCAGTTAGTGGCAAACATTATCAATATATAGCATTGCAGCAATAAATAGCATTTGCGCAATAATAGCAGTTGGCAAAAGTAGCCTAATGGGCGTAGCAGTAGCAGTAATAGCAGTAGTGCAACAGAAAACATTAATAACAGTAGATGCAATGATATTAGCAGTAGTAGCGTAGCAATTAATAGCGAGTAGCAGCAATAATAGCAGTAGCAGCAATAATAGCAGTAGCGCAATTAATAACAGCAGTAGCAGCAATATTAATGGCAGTAGAGCAATAATAACAGCAGTAGCGTACTGCTGCAACACTGCATTTGTTCAAAAGGATTAATAGTGGCGCTCCACCACGAAAATGAGTCGCTTAGCGCATAACCCACTTTTCCGCTAGGAGCCATTAAAGGCAGGTAAGGTTCAAGTTGGCAATTTTGGAGATTTTGATTGATTATTAAAGTTATAGCCATTATTCTACCTTTATAGTGAAATATCAAATCATAATTTTGTTTCCTTTTGCCTGTAACGTGTTTTAAAAATACCCAAGCCCTCATTCTGACCACCTATTAGGATGTTAACTTGTCAAATTTCTAATTTTGTCATTTCCTGCAGTCTAGTATTTTAACTTGCAATAACTTTTCCTTAGAATTGTTGATTTTCAATCTGTTTTTTTTGTATTGAATAGCCATTTTATTGCAGTTTGCAAAAAATGTCAAATAACTCAAAATTTGACTCTTGTGCAATTGCGTCTCTTATGTGGTGGTATAGGCATCTAGGAAACTAGCCAAAGTCCTAGAGCGTAAGTCTTTTTAAGCCTGGGTGATTATCAGCAGTAAAGGATGATGTTCTTCAGCTACAGGTCTTTTTTTGTAAGATAGTTTTATGATGATACAATGAGGGTGATGGTGCTGCTGCTGCCTGCTGCTTGCTGGCTGCTGCTGCTGCTGCTGCCGCTGATGATGATGAGATGATGATGATGATGATGATGATGATGATGAATGTGATGATGATGAAAAAGAAACGTGTGTGTGTGTTTGTGTGTGTGTGTGTGTGTGTGTGTGTGTGGTGTGTGTGTGAGGAGAGAGAGAGAGAGAGGAGAGGAGAGAGAGGGGGAGAGAGAGAGATGAGAGTTGAGGAGAGAGAGGAGAGAGAAGAGGAGAGGAGAGAAGAGAGAGAGAGAGGCAAGGCAAGGCAAGGCAAGGCAAGGCAAGGCAAGGCAAGGCAAGGGCAAGGCAAGGCAAGGCAAAATTCTTTTATTCGAGGATAATAGATAAGCACTCGTGTGCTTTTTTACATCCCAGTCCCCCGCCCTTTTTCAGGGATAACATTAAGATAGAAAAAAATAAAAATAATAGCCACAACTACACAACAACAATTATAATGATCCAAATACCAAAGTAAGGAACCATACCAAGTATCAAACAGGCAAGAAATAACACAGAGATACAATATAAAGGTAATGTTTAAAAGTCACTCATTCAGAAAACGAAAAAGAAAGTAAGAATCAATGATAATTTTGATTTGAAATAAAGGAAAAACAAACAAAACAAAACAAACAAAAAAACAAAACAACAAAAAAGCGCAATAATTAAAGAGCAAACATGAGAATATTGATGAGGTTAAATGATGAAGACATCAATCCACCACCGTCTATCATCAAAATAAATCGCATAAAAACATAAGATTTTGAATAAAAGGGGAGAAAAAACACAAAACAGGTAAGGAATAAGACAGAGATACATATTGAGGTAATATTACAAAAAAGGCACTCATTCTGAAACAAGAATAAGAAATCAATGATGATTTCGATTTGGAAAAACACACACACACAACACACACACACACACACAACACCACACAAAAAACAAATAAGCAAACAAAACCAAAGCAACCGAAAAAAAAACAAACAAACAAACAAAGGGGGGGGGGGGGGGGGGGGGCGCAATAATTAAGGATCAAACATAGGAATACGATGAGGTTAAATGACTGAAAACATCAATTCCACCACCATTATCATCAAAATAGTCCCATAAAAACATAAGTTTTGATAGAGAGAGAGAGAGAGAGAGAGAGGAGAAAAGAGAGAGAGGGGAGAGAGAGAGAGAGAGAGGAGAGAGAGAGAGAGGAAGAGAGAGAGAGAGAGGAGAGGGAGAGAGAGAGGAGAGGAGAGGACACTTGACACTTGACACTTGACACTTGACATTTTAATTGTGAAAGGCCGTGGCCCGTTACAATGGGGATTCGTCACGTATCACATACATCACATCATAAGGTAAGGAATGGTAATCAATCACATGTGGATTCTGCCATAGACATAGAATATTTGGAACAAAAATAAAGAAAATCATCACACACACACACACACACGCGCACGCACGCACGCACCCACGCACGCACGCACACACACACACACACCACACAGAGAATGCATGCACGGCATACAGGTTTTGATCATGTACATGCACGTATACAATTATAGGCAGTGCAACAAAGCTTATATAGAATATCATGTCTCACGTACTTTTTAGTTTTAAATGCTAGGTATAAATACTTTGCTACCGCTTTTATCCACGTTAGTGTCCTTATGTTGCATGATAAAGGCAAAGTGCTCCTCTAGGCTTCTGTTATCTGTGTCTTTAGGGAGGATCTGTTCCCTTAGGTTTGAATAGAAAGGGCAGATCAACAGAACATGTAGCTCTGTTTCATCACCCGAATTACACTTTGGGGCACTGGATATTTTCGGTCACATACCTGAGTCTGTGGCACAACAAATCAGATATACCCAGGCGGAAAACGAAAATTAAAATCTCGGAGATATCTTTTTTCCAAAGAAGTTAAATAAGCCTCTTTTGTTTGAACGGTTTTAAACTGTCGATAGACGCTAAATCTTTCATGGTATTTATCTTTATTTGCCAGTTTTGGTGGGAGGTTTCGATCAGTCTTGCTTTCAGTGCAGTGATAAAACTGATTCTGGTTTCCAACTCCTTGGTTTAACCAGACGTGGTCAAAACCATGGGAACACAGAAATGTTCTGACAGATGTAGCCCATGTAACTTTACCAATCCTCAATCCATCTTCACTGACTTGTTATTTGATTTTCGAGTGTTATCTGTCCTCTGACATTTCAACAACCTCAGCCAATATTTGACTGCTTTAACTGCCGTTAATAACAAACAGTGGATAAAGTCCTGTTTCTCCATACACCATGGTGTTCGGAGTTTATTTGCCACATTTAAGAATTTCTTGAGGGCATAAGTATGCACTTTTTTCTACCCTCATTCACTTCGTATAAACCCCCATATTTCAGCCCAATATGTTAGGCATGGTATAAACCTGTGTATCTAATATTTTCACCAAAAAACTTCATAACGGGATGTGTCCAAGCTTCCATAAAAGACCTAAAACACACAGTTCACTTTAAGTTTTGCTTTCAAAACTAGTTCAGAAACCTCGTGTTGGTGTTTTGAGCTTTGTTGAAACATGTAATCCAGGTATTTGTTAGGCATTGACAACTTCGATATCTCTATTTTCATATTTCCAACAATCATATTGTGCTAAGTAGCCACCCTTTCTGAAAACAAGCACTTTAGTTTTTGTAAATTCACTTTCATCGTGTAACATGTAGCAAAATCAGACAAAAACATTATTTGGTTCTGTAGACCTACTGGTGTGTCTGACAGCAAAACCACATCGTCTGCAAAAAAGCAGAAGAATATCTGCACTTCGTCAGGTGTCAGCTGTATGCCATGGCGTCCTTTATCGCGCATATCTTTTGCAAGTTCATTAATGAAAAATGAAAACAATAAAGGGCTGCACAAACAGCCTTGCTTCAAACCGTTTTTACAATCAAAAAAGTCTGTGTTACTCCCCATTCGGGGGCCTTACACACGATTTAACTTCCTTGTACATTCCTTTTAAGCAGTTTAACATTTTTAGTACTGACTCCTTGTCTCTGTAGCACATTCCATAACTGACTACAGTTGACTGTGTGTATGCTTTCTGAAAATCAACAAAACAGCATATAATTTACCTCTGGCTAGAACACGTTGTACAACAGAATACAGAACAAAGATCTGATCTATGGTTGAGTTAACCTGCTCGATATCCAGCTTGCTCTTCTAATAAGATGCTGCTTTCTGCTGCCCATTTAGTCAGCCGTTTATTCAGGATGTAAGTGAAACATTTACATAAATTGCTAATCAGAGAGATGCCGCGGTAGTTATCTGGATCATCTTGCTTACCTTTCTTATGTAATGGTACAATGACAGATTTCAGCCGTCTTTAGGATATGTTCCAGTGTTAAAATCTGGTTAAAGAGTTTTACTATAAAGTGGCCTGATACCTCTATGCTGTTTTTTTAACATTTCATTTAAAATCCCATCAGCACCTGGTGTTTTTTCTTTTTTAAATGCCGGATGGCTTCATCAACTTCAGCCACACTGATCGGAAGATCTAACGTTTCATCTGTTCTTAACTGGGAATCAAGCATATTTTCATTGACTGTACATTCAGAGGTGTTACTGTAAATATGTCTTTTAAAATGCCTGTACCACTGATCTGGACTTATATCAGGCTGAGGCACAGGCTGGCGTGACAATGCCCTCATTTCTGACCAAAATAAGTTTGGATTTGACAAGCTATTTAGAACTTTTTTTTAAACGATCTTGTCTACTTTGCTCTTTCTTAGATCTGGTGAGTGCCTTATATCTACTTCTGAGTTCAACATAAGCAGTTCGGTTGCTTTCAGAATTGCATCTTCTGAAAGTTCTCAAAGTCTTTCGGAGCTGCTTTCGTGCTTCTTTGCATTCAGCATCGAACCATTTTGGAGCAAAACATGCTCCTGGTCGAACAATAATTGTTTTTCTGAAAATCTCAGCCGCCTTTTTGTAAATGTTTGAAGAAAGCTGTGAGTTTTATCTACATCAAGCTCAACTGCATGCAAATGATCATTAACTTTTTCATATATTTCTGTACAAGCTATATTTTCTATAAATTCATGACATCGATCTGGAATCCATATGATTTTCTCAAGGGATGTCATTTCAGGTTTTGGGTGGTAACTTATTCTGCCTACCTCATCTTTAACTGTTATGAACATTTCCAGAGGAAAATGACTAGATTCACTTCTTTCTCCCACATTCACACTCGGAGACATGTTTATCAATGCATCACTTACAGCAAAATAATCAACCACACTACCCCCACTATGATTCAGAAATGTGAACTCCCCTCCCTTACCATCTAGTAAACCGTTTGTGACTGACAACTCCAGTGAGTGGCAGAGTTCAAGAAACTTCATACCAAAGTCATTTGTTTTTGTGTCCTGTGAAAAACGGTTACACACAAAGACAATATTTTCATCATCATCATCATCATCATCATCATCATCATCATCATCATCATCATCATCATCATCATCATCATCATCAATTTCCAGTATAATCTGGCTTCTGTTTGCTGTACGAGCATTAAAGTCTCCACAGAGTATAATGTCACAACCCTTTTCTCATCCATTACAATGTTTTCAATAGCATCAAACGTATGGTTATTGTCAATATTAAAGTGATCATAAAAATTACTGTCATATGGATACACATACGCAACACATAGACATACATTCCTTGTGGTGTTCAGTACAGATTTGTCAAGCATTAGCAGAACAACATTGTCATAGTCATGGTGTATTTCTTTCACTTGGCTTGCATACTGTTCTTTTACAAGTATAGCTGTGCCACCAGAATGTCTGCCTTTCTTTGAAATTTTCTTTGCTGGGGCAAAAAAACAACAAAAATCTGTTAATAACGTGATTGACAGGTCAATGTTTTCTGCAAAAGTTTCGGTAATACACACAAAATCAAAACTTGCTAAATATGCAATAAAGTCAACATCATCTTTCTTGTTATTAAATCCTTCCACATTATAATTCAGAAACCTTACTGTTCTTTGTGTGATGTAGTCACCTATGGGCTGGCCTGGGGAAAATGTGAGGTGTTAGAATTGTTTTCTTGTGATGTTGCTTCATGAAATTGACTGTTGTTGTTGTCGTCACTTTGATGTTCACTAACCATGTCTTGTTGTTGTTGTCAATAACGGTGTCGTCCATGTCCGAACCTTCTTGATCGTTTGGTGAATCCCTGTCGCTGTGGCCTGCCTCAGTTTCAGGAGTACTTGGTGGTCGAGGACGTTTGGCCGGCCTGTCCTTGGATTGCGGTGTGTTCTGGCTGTCAGGGCCTTTCTCCCCTTGGCGGCTGGACTTGCTGTTGCTGTGCTGGTCACGTGTCCCCAGGTCTGCAGGCTCCTTGTGGCGCTGTGGACGGGGGCTGTACTGGAAACGTGACAAGGCCTCCGCTGTTGTCCTGGCAGGCTGGGTTGTGGTCTTTGCAGTGTCCCTGCCTCTGGCTGCTGAGGTCACTGATGATGATGGAGTCATCCTCTTGGGTGGGGAGAATGCGTCTTCTTCTCGCTTCTTCTTTCCTGCCTGCTGCCGTGAAGCAGCTGATGCTTTCTGTGAGGGAGCACCTCCCCTCAGCACCTGGCTGTACGTTCGGTCATCGTAGTCCCTGTGCTGCCTGTTGTCTCTGCGATCCCCGCTGCTCCTGCTCCTGGTGGTGGTGGTCCTCCCACCCCTGTTTGCACCCCTGTTTCCACCCCTGTTTCCACCCCTGTTTGCACCACGTTCCCATGTGTTTTGATTTGTGTCGGGGTGTCGATGTTGGTAGTCATGAGAAGTTGCAGTATGTCTGTAACTCCTGTCATTTCTGTTTCTGGCATCACTGCTGAACCTGGCAGCATCCTGGAACTCATGGATGCTGGAGTTGTCACTGGGCCAGAAGTCTGCGTCAACTCACTCCCATTCATGTCTTCTTTCCGTGCTGCCTGTGTCCCAGTGCCTGTTCCTGTAGCCCCTGTCAGCCTGCTGTCCTCCTGGCTGTCTCCTGGATATCAGTTTGGACCCCCTGTAAAAACCGGTCATCCCTTGCTCTCTGAGCTGACTCAGTGTTTGACGCTGACGAACAGTCAGATCATCTGATGTTGTCACTCCCTTCTGCCTCAGGTTGTCTCTGGCAGTTTTATCAGCTACTACTGACAGTTTGTCTTGCCACAGTCTGAACTTCACTATCATGGGTCTAGGTTTTCTAGCACCCGATGTGTGTTGATCATGATGCTGCGTTGCTCTGCCTAGTCTGTGTGCACGGACTAAGTCGTCCTCTGTCCACTCCCTGCCAGGAACACACTGCCGAAGTAAGGTCAACACCAAACGCTTGTATGACTGGAAATCTTCTGATCGTGTCTCTGGTATTCCTCTTAAGATCAGATTTTCCCTCTGGAATAAATCTCGCATTGTTCGATTCTGTCCTCCAGTTTTTGCAGCTGTGAGTTCATCATGTCTCTGGTCACACAGTTCTGTTCTATTTCAGTCATTCTTCTTTCAACATTGTCAAAACGGAAACTCATTTCTCTCACATCTCTTGCAATGTCAGCTAACCCATTCTCAGTGTTTGACAGACGATGATCCAGGCGTTCAAACCACTTCTCCATCACAGCATCAGTGTTGGGCCCTGGATTTCTCTCCACTCCCCCTGCAGTAGCAGAGAGAGCACAGTGATGGCTGCTAACATTCTCATCACAGCTTGCAGTTTTCTCTCTTTGAATCGTCTTGCTGCATTTTTAGCTTTTTTTATGCAGAATGTGCATCAGAATTGATGTAAAATTCCCTACTACTACTCTATACTGGTCTGTTGAGCATCCCATGATGATAAATATTTATATGGTACCCTTGTAATTAACAAAAACATTAATTATTTTGGAGAGCCTTGATAAACACGTCTGACCATGACTGTGAATACGAGTTCACCCGAGAGAGAGAGGAGAGAGAGAGAGGAGAGAGAGAGAGAGAGAGAGAGAGAGGAGAGAGAGAGAGAGAGAGAGAGAGAGAGAGAGAGAGAGAGAGAGAGAATGAATGAATGAATGAATGAATAATCTTTATTTTTCAAGGGTAACAGAGTAAGTAAGCATTACATACTTTTTTTCATCCGGCCCTTGCCCTGATCAGGGAATAAAGCTAAGAAACCCCCTCCCTACCCCTACATACCAGCATCACCACCAGCAGCAGTTCAAACAATATTTTAAAAAAAAGAAAACAGAATACATTCAACAAAACGCGTCATCCCAACTGGATACACTGATAATTATTTAAACAAAAAATAACATAGCAAAAAAACATTTTAAAAATAGCAAATATTCAGGACCATGAAACAGAAGGCATTACAAATATATAATGCGAGAGAGAGAGAGAGAGAGAGAGAGAGAGAGAGAGAGAGAGAGAGAGAGAGAGAAGAGAGAGAGAGAGAGAGAGAGGAGAGAGAGAGAGAGAGAGAGAGAGAGAGAGAGAGAGAGAGAGAGAACTCGAACTCGAGAAATTTTTAGAGAGAGAGAGAGAGAGAGATGAGAGAGAGAGAGAGAGAGAGAGAGAGAGAGAGAGAGAGAGAGAGAGAGAGAGAGAGAGAGAGAGAGAGAGAGAGAGAGAGAGAGAGAGAGACAGACAGACAGACAGACAGACAGACAGACAGACAGACAGACAGACAGACAGACACAGAGACAGAGTGAGTGAGTGAGTGAGTGAGTATGTGAGTGAGTGAGTGAATGAGTGAGTGAGTGAGTGAGTAAGTGTGTATCTCTTCAGGTGTGAAGCTCAATAAGTAGTTTAGTTCCAGGCCGCCAGGTGGCCATAAGCCAGAGACGGCCTTACTGACAGTGGATCATCGTAACAAAGCCTCTGTAGGATGTCAGCTATTAACCCCTATCTCTGCCATGGTTTATTGTAACAAAGCATCTACAGGATGTCACCTATTAACCCTTATCTCCCCCATGAATCATTGTAACAAAGCATCTACAGGATGTCAGCCATTAACCCCTATCTCCCCCATGGGAATTTGTATTTGTATTTTGTATTTTGTACCACTTTATGTCACAGCAGACTTCTCTGCGTGAAATTCGGGCTGCTCTCCCCGGGGAGAGCGTGTCGCCACAAGTGCAGCGCCTACCCATTTTTTTTTCTTTTTCCTGCATGCAAGTGTATTTGTTTTCCTATCAGAGTGGCTTTTTTCTACAGAATTTTGCCAGGGTCAACCCTCTGTTGCTGTGGGTTCTTTTACGTGCCCTAAATAATGATGTGTAACACACGGGACATCGGTTTATCGTCTCATCCGAAAGACTAGCGCCCAGACCACCACTCTGGGTCTAATGGATGGGGAAAAAGTTTGGGGCCCAAACGGGGTACAAACCACCGCACACTCCGACCCGGACTTTTTGCTTTCTAGGCAAAGCGCGTTACCACCTAGACCACCGATCCAATACCGAAGCCCGGGTCCTATCAGTGTAAATGGCATCCCTACCCGCAGGAAGTTCTGTGCTAGAAATTCCTCTTTTCTATCATTTCTGTTTCTGCCTTGCACCATTTCTTTCTGTCACCTCCTTTTTGTCTATTTCTGCCCTTGTGGTCCATTCTTCATCTCTTTTTGTCGCAAAAGTCTTAACTGAAAGATAAGAACTCTCTCTGACACTGAAATCGGATGCCTTGTGCCTGTTTTGTCAGGCACTTTACAGCCATGCAACGCATTTTCGCTCATAAAATGACAGACGTCAATGGATGCTGTCTGAGCTTTTGATGAATACGAAGCCACTCTTCTGACATGCGTGCACACATGCCTACGCGTACACAGAGAGAGATTTGATTAATTTGATTTGTTCTTTTATATCGAGGATAATGAAATAAGCACTCTTGTGCTTTTTAACTTCCAGTACCCGTGTGTATGCAGTTTTGTAAATGTCATCTGTTCCCATCGGCACACGATGGCCTACTCTTACAAAAAGCGGAACAAGATTTAACATGTGCGCAAGATGTTCTGTGTGCGTTCGCACACGGGGCCTCGGTTTAAAGTCTCATCTGAAGGAGAGAGAGAGACAAGGCAAGGCAAAATTCTTTTATTCGAGGATAATAGATAAGCACTCGTGTGCTTTTTTGCATCCAGTCCCCGCCCTTTTCAGGGATAACATTAAGAAAAAAAATAGCCTCAACTACACAACAACAATTATAATGATCCAAATACCAAAAGTAAGGAACCATACCAAGTATCAAACAACGGACAAGAAATAACACAGACATACAATATTAAGAGAATGTTCTAAAAGGTCACTCATTCAGAAACGAAAATAAGAAGTAAGAATCAATGATGATTTTGATTTGAATAAAAGAAAACAAACAAAAACAAAACAAACAAAAACAAAATAAACAAAACAAGACAAAAAAGGCGCAATAATTAAAGAGCAAACATGAGAATGTGATAAGGTTAAATGACTGAAGACATCAATCCACCCACATCTATCATCAAATTAGGTCCCATAAAACATAAGATTTTGATAAAAGGGGAGAAAGAACAACAACAACAGGTAAGGAATAAGACAGAGATACAATATTGAGGTAATGTTATAAAAGGCACTCATTCTGAAACAAAAATATGAAGTAAGAATCAATGATAATTTTGATTTGAAGAAAAAAAACCCAAATAAACAAACAAAGCAATGACTGAAAACATCAATCCACCACCATCTATCATCAAAATAGTCCCATAAAACATAAGTTTGACAAAAGGGGAGAAAGCACAACAACAACAGGCAAGGAATAAGACAGAGATACAATATTAAGGTAATGTTATAAAAAAGGCACTCATTCAGAAACAAAATATGAAGTAAGAATCAATGATGATTTTGATTTGAAGAAAAAAAACAACAAATAAACAAACAAAAGAAAACAAAGCAACAAAAAAAAGAAAAAAAAGAAAAGAAAAGAGGGCGCAATAGTTAAAGAGCAACATGAGAATACGATGAGGTTAAATGACTGAAAACATCAATCCACCACCATCTATCATCAAAATAGTCCCATAAAACATAAGTTTTGATAAAAGGGGAGAAAGAACAACAACAACAAAAAAAAAACCCAACACACACACACACACACACACACACACACACACACACACACACACACACACACACACACACACACACACACACACACAGACAGACAGACACACAGACACACAGATACACACACACACACACACACACACACACACACATACACACACACACACACACACACACACACATACACACAGGGAGAGAGAAAGAGAAGGGGGAAAGGAGATGGGGATATAATAAATTGGTTTATTATTTTTGGTGCATCAAGTGGATTAGAAGGTGATTTTTTTTAAGGTAGTCAATGATTGAATCGGGAAGGGAGTTCCACAGCACAGGGCCTGAGTAAAGTAAACTAGATTTAAACAAGTCTATTCTTGGGATTGGGACACTTGGCTATTCAGTATTTCGGGAATGATTCATTGGGAACTTATCTCTTAAGGACGTGGGGACAGCTCCTGCCATTATCTTAAACATCAATATGTCTTTGTTATATTTTAGTCTTTGTTGTAGGGGGAGAATATTTAACTGAGTATAATCCACTTCAAGTAAAGTTGTTTTCTTCAGAAGGATAAGTTTGAGAGCACGTTTATACAGACTTAATAACGGTTTCATAGTGTTTGCACTGGCAGAATCCCAGAGGGTTGAGGCATAGTCTATTGAGGATTGTATGTAAGCTTGAAAAAATAATTTCCTTGAATTGTAGTCAAGGAAATGTTTAATTATAGTCAATTGGTATACTCTTTGGGACAAATATTTGCATAGATGAGATATGTGGTAGAACCAGCTGAGATTTTCATCGATTGTTACTCCTAGAACTTTGTGATGAGAGGTTTGTTCAATTGCTTCCTTTCTTATATGGAATGGAAACTGCTTGTGAGGTAAATTTTGTGGCTTTTGTCTGGTGGTGATAAGCATGCATTTTGTTTTTTGGGGGCGAATAGATATATGGTTCAGTTCTGTCCATTTGACAAGATCATTACAGCTTTGTTGTAATATGGTTGCAAGAGAGTCAATGTCGTTATGGCTTGTATGTATGGTTGTGTCATCTGCAAATAGTTCACATTTAGATTTGATAAGTAGAGGAAGGTCCTTTATGTATAAGGAAAAGAGAATAGGTCCTAGTATAGATCCCTGTGGTACTCCATAATGAATGGGTTTTAGATTGGATGTGGATGTAGTTGTTGAGACACACTGTTGTCTGTTTTTAAGATAAGAAGAGAGTAGTTCTAGACTATTTGATGATAGATTGTACAGTTCTAGCTTTCTGATGAGAAGTGTGTGGTCAATTGTATCAAATGCTTTTTTGAAATCTACAAATAATACTCCACAAAATTTATTTTCATTAATGTTTGATAGCCAATTGTCTATGAGACTGGTCAGTGCAGTATGACATGAGTGATTTTGTCTGAATCCTGATTGATTAGGGTGAAGTAGGATGAGTAGGAAGAGAGAGAGAGAGAGAGAGAGAGAGAGAGAGAGAGAGAGAGAGAGAGAGAGAGAGAGAGAGAGAGAGAGAGAGAAGAGAGAGAGAGAGAGAGAGAATGAATAATGAATGAATAATCTTTATTTTTCAAGGGTTACAGAGTAAGCATTACATACTTTTTTTCATCCGGCCCTTGCCCTGATCAGGGAATAAAGCTAAGAAACCCCATCCCTACCCCTACATACCAGCATCACAACCAACAGCAGTTCAACCAATATTTTAAAAGAAGAAAACGGGATACATTCAACAAAACGCGTCATCCTAACTGGATACACTGATAACTGTTTAAACAAACGTGTGGTGTGTGTGTGTGTGTGTGTGTGTGTGTGTGTGTGTGTGTGTGTGTGTGTGTGTGTGTGTGTGTGTGTGTGTAAGCGGGAAAACAAGCAAAGTAGGCATAAAAGGGGAAAAAACATAAAAAAAATAATAAAAAATAAGAAATAACATAAAAACCCTTTAAACACAAAAAGCTACATGAAAACACATCTCTACATTCAAATGGTAAGAATACAATTTGAATCCAATATAACAACCAAAACACTCCTCTCCATGTGAAGGTGGAAGTTGGAAGGAAAGGAAAGAGAAAGGAAAAGGAAAGAGAAGAGAGAGAGAGAGAGAGAGAGAGAGAGAGAGAGAGAGAGGAGAGAGAGGAGAGAGAGAGAGAGAGGAGAGGAGAGAGAGAGAGAGAGAGAGAGAGAGAAGAAATCTTCAAATTACATTGTCATCAAAACAAACCAGTCAACAAAATATTTCAAAAGACTCACACTTCTATAAAAAAAAATAATTAAAAAAACTATCATCAATAAAACCTATAAGCTCACAATGTGGCCGAATCTAACAAGGAAAAGAAAACCCCGAAAGCAAACAACAAACAAACGGAGCAAGATTATATAAAAGAAATATCAAATAGGAGCGAAACAACATTCAAAGTCATGGACCAAACTCAATGCTTTAAAAGATAATGGACCATAAAACATAAGACATTACAAATATATAAGCCAAAACATTCATATGGAAAATAATACATTCCATGATTGTGTTTGTGTGTGTATGTGTGTGTGTGTGTGTGTGCACCCGCGCGTGTGTGTGTGTAAGTGTGTCTGTGTGTGTGTGCGTGTCTGTCTGTCTGTCTGTGTGTGTACGTGTGTGTCTGTGTGTGAGGGGGGGGGGGGGGGAACAAGCAAAGAAGCCAAAAAGGAAAAAGAAACGCACATGAGTAAAAACACAAACATAAAAACCCTTAAACACACAAAAAAACCTAAATACAATTCGTATATCTATATTTAAACAATAAAAAAAACAATTTCAAGTCAAATTTCAATAAGAACCGAAACATTCCTATCCAATGATAAGATTAGGATTGCATATGTGGAAGTGGAAGACCGGGAGAAAAAAAAGGCATCTTTAAGTTACATCGAGATCAAAACAAACCAGTGAACAAAGTATTTCAAAGTACCCACATAACACTTCTGTAAACAATAATTATTATTAACGAAACCTGTAAGCTCACAATGTGGCCAAGCCTAACAATGAAAAGAAAAATCCCGAAAGCAAAACAAACAAAAAAGCAAAATTATATAAGAAATATCAAAAAGGAGCCAAACAACATTTAAGGTTATATAAATCATTTTAAAATCAAATTCAATACATTAAAGGATTAAAATTATACTAATGAAGATGAAGGGGAAAATGCAATTATTCAGGACGATTGTACATAAGGCATTACAAATCTATAAACCAAAAACATTCATATGAAAAATAATACATTCCATGTGTGTGTGTGTGTGTGTGTGTGTGTGTGTGTGTGTGTGTGTGTGTGTGTGTGTGTGTGTGTGTGTGTGTGTGTGTGTGTGGGGTGAATGTGTGTGCGTGCGCGTGCGCGCATTTTTGGGTGTGTGTGTGTGTGTGTGTGTGTGTGTGTGTGTGTGTGTGTGTGTGTGTGTGTACCTGTGTGTGTTTATGTGTGTATGTGTGTGTGGGGGGGGGACAAGCAAAGAAGGCATAAAAAACCACACACAGACACATAAAAAACAAACATAAAAACCCTTAAACACAAAAACTAATTTAAAATTATATCTCTATATTTAAATAGTAGAATGAAATTTCAATTCAACATAGGAACCAAACACCTATACAGAGATAGGTTTAGGGTAGTATATGTGAGAGTGGAAGGTGGAAAGGAAAGGAAAGGAAAGGAAAGGAGAGAGGCAAGGCAAGGCAAGGCAAGGCAAAATTCTTTTATTCGAGGATAATAGATAAGCACTCATGTGCTTTTTTACGTCCAGTCCCCGCCCTTTTCAGGGATAACATCAAGATAAAAAGATAGCCTCAACTAAACAAGAATAATTATAATGATCCAATTACCAAGAGCAAGAAACCATACCAAGTATCAAACAACAAGTAAGAAATAGACAGAGATACAGTATTAAGGTAATGTTATAAAAAGGGCACTCATTCTGAAACGAAAATAGGCAGTAAGAATCAATGATGATTTTGATTTGAATAAAAGACAAACAAACAAACAAACAAACAAACAAATAAACAAAAACAAAAACAGAACAAAACGAAACAAAACAAAAAAAAGGCGCAATAATTAAAGATCAAACATGAGAATATCATGAGGTTAGATGACTGAGAACATCAATCCACTACCATCTATCATCAAAACAAGTCCCATAAAACATAAAATTTTGATAAAAGGTGGGAAAGAACAAAAACAACAGGTAAGAAATAAGACAGAGATACAATATTAAGGTAATGTTATAAAAAGTACTCATTCAGAAACGAAAATATGAAGTAAGAATCACTGAAGATTTTGATTTGAATGCAAAAAAACAAACAAAAACCAATCAAAGCAACATTTTTTTTTAAAAGGCACATAATCAAAGAGCAAATGTGAGGATATGATGAGGTTAAATGACTGAAAACATCAATCCACCACCATCTATCATCAAAATAAGTCCCATAAAACATAAGTTTTTGAACAAAAAAAAACCCCAACTCACACACACACACACACACACACACACACTCACACACACACACACACACACACACACACACACACACACACACACACACACACACACACACACCTCAGTCTTATGATTATGGTCATAAGATCATCATAATCAGGGAGAGTGGGGAGGGAGAAGGCAGATAGTTTGAGAGGGGAGAAGTGTGGTTTGTTATTTTTGATGCATCAAGTGGATTAGAAGGTGACTTTTGAAGGTTGTTAATGATTGATGCTGTTTAATTGAATCACGGAGGGAGTTCCATAGCGTAGGGCCTGAGTAAAGTAAACAAGTTTTGAACAAGTCTATTCTTGGGATTGGGACACTTGGCTTTACCCTATTTCTGGAATGATTAATTGGGAATTTGTCTTTTAAGGATGTGGGGACATTTCCTGTCAGTATCTTGAACATCATGATGCCTTTGTTATATTTTAGTCTTTGGTGTAGGGGAAGGATATTTAACTGAGTATAATCCCCTTCTAGCAAGGTTGTTTTCTTCAGAAGGACCAGTTTGAGACTACGTTTATACAGACTTAGTAACGGTTTCATGATATTTGCACTGGCAGAGTCCCACAGGGTTGCAGCATAGTCTATTGAGGATTGTATATAAGAGAGAGAGAGAGAGAGAGAGAGAGAGAGAGAGAGAGAGAGAGAGAGAGAGAGAGAGAGAGAGAGAGAGAGAGAGAGAGAGAGAGAGAGAGCATATTCAAATTACATCATCATTGAGGCAGGCTGGTCCTCCATGCTGACAGGTGTGGAGGGGTCGTCTGATCGCCAGAAGAAGTCCGTACTTTTTCTTCACCACTACACTACAGCTCCTATTACGCATGTCTTTGGACCAATAAAGAGTTGTTTACGGTGACACTATCTGCGGGACTATTCTTTGAACGAAAGGCAGCTCCTGCGAGAAAGTTCTTTGAATGCGAGGCAGAATAGTGAAGAAAAAGTACGGACTTCTTCTGGCGATCAGACGACCCCTCCACACCTGTCAGCATGGAGGACCAGCCTGCCTCAAGAGCCTACGTTGACGAGTTGGAACGACTAGAAACCAGGTCTACCAGTCATCGTTCCAGCAGATCCAGCAAATCTGGGACATCAACATCCAGCAGCCTTGCGGCCCGCAAGCGCGCTAAAGCAGAAGCTTCTCGTGTGCGTGCAGAATTCGCTCGCCGAGAAGCAGAACTTTTGAAACAAGAGGCAGTGATTGAGGAGCAGAGAAAAGTCATGGAAGCCAAATCTGAACGCTTAAGAAGAGAATGTAATGCCGAGCTTAATCTGCTGGCAGAGGAGAAAGAAGCAGCAGCCGCTGAAGCAGAGGCGACTGTTCTGGAGAATGATGGAGAGAACAGAAGTGCCTTGGCAGCTGACATTCCTTCTTCAGTGAGGCTGGATCTACCATCTCAAAGCCAAGATGTACGAACCAGAAGCTATGTCGCAGCCCACGCAGTGACAGGACCTATTCACCAGGAAGATGTGCCCTACAACCCACACGCTGACTACAATCGTCGAAAACACAGATTGAACGTCAGTGCTGAACCTTTTCCGCACTCAAGCCTTTCTTTCCCAGGAGAGCCTAACAACGCTGCGACTCCACCTGATGCCCAGGCCTTGACCAAGTTTTTACTAAAGAAAGATCTCATGCTTTCCAGGCTGACCCACTTCAATGAACAGCCTGAAACCTTTGAAGTATGGCGCGCTAGCTTTTCAAGCATCATGAGAGAGCTAGACGTGACCCCTCAAGAAGAACTTGACCTCCTAGTGAAGTATCTAGGCCCAGAGTCAAGCAAATATGCTCTGAGCTTGCGAGCTTCCAATCCTTCAAATCCTGAGAGAGGCCTGTGTCTATTGTGGCAGCGGCTGGAGGAACGATACGGGTCAGCAGAGCTTGTGGAGTCTTGCCTGAAAGGGAAATTAGACCGTTTCCCTCAACTGACATATAAAGACAACAAAAGATTTTACGAACTGAGTGACATTGTAGACGAGATCCAATGTGCGAAGGAAAATCCGAAGCTCAAAGTCGTGTTTTCCGTCTACGATTCGTCAGCTGGTATGAACACCATCATCTGCAAGCTACCGCCAGCTCAGCGGCAGAAGTGGGTCACGCAAGCAGCCAGATACAAAGAGGAACACAGAGTGGCTTTCCCCCCTTTCCCATTCTTGGTTAAATTCATAAGCAACATCAGCAAGATTCAGAACGACCCAGCCTTCTCCTTCGACAAGGACAAACGTCAAGAAAGGGACGTTCCAAGAGATCAAGGGCGAGTCTTCAATAGGAAAACAGACGTTAAGCAGGACATGAGATGCCCCATCCATAAGGCACAGCACCCCTTGACAGAATGCAGAGCCTTTGCTGCAAAGACCTGGAGGGACCGCATTACCTTGCTGAAGGAGACAAACATTTGCTTCAAATGCTTGTTATCAACCGAACACGTCGCCAACAAATGCACTGCCACAGTCCAATGCGAGAAGTGCGGAAAGAAGCACCACACTGTGATGCACCGCGATGGTGATTCATCATCTGCTACGCCAACATCTTCACGACAGTCTCCTCCTAAAGATGATGGCGGGGAGCTCCCGGGGGTGAAAACCAAATGCACATCTCTCTGCAACGGGAAGCAGACCAGTCGATCATGTGGCAAGATAATCAAAGTCCGGATCTTTCCTGAGAACCAGCCTGAAAAGAGCATTCCTGTGTATGCGGTACTGGACGACCAGAGCAACCGGTCACTTGCTGCACCAGAAGTCATGGACAGCATGGGGAACAGGTCACAGGAAATCATCTACAGCTTGACCTCATGCTCTGGGACCTGCAGTATGAGTGGACGCCAGTTCCAAGGACTTTGTGTCCAGTCTTTGGATGGACAGAAAACCCTGCGACTGCCCTCAGTGATAGAATGCAGCAAGATTCCCGATGATAGGTCAGAAATACCGACTCCCGACGTGGCTCTTCACCATCCGCATCTCAACGGCATTGCGAAAGAAATTCCTCAGCTTGATCATGAAGTGTCCATTAGCCTTCTCATAGGGCGTGACCTACCTGAGGCTCACCACGTATTGGAACAGGTGCTAGGACCCCCCTCTTCCCCATTCGCACAACAGCTGCCTCTGGGATGGGTGATTATCGGAGATGTGTGCTTGAACAGGTTGCACAAGCCTTTAGCCGTCAGCGTAGCAAAGACGCATGTTATGCACGGCACCAGAGGAACCATCTTCGAACCTTGTCCCTACGACCTGAAAGTCTCTGAAACAGACCAGTCGAACGCCAGACTTTTTGAAAGAACAGCAAAAGATGAGAAAATTGGGACATCAGTAGAGGACCGACGATTCCTGTCTATGATGGACCAGCACTTTAAAAAAAATGAGGCGAATCGTTGGACTGCACCTCTTCCACTCAGATTTCCAGACCCTGTGCCATTGAGTAATCGACCACAAGCTATCAGTCGTGCTCATGGTTTGCACGCATCTTTGAAAAAGGACCCGGTGAAAAGAAAACACTTCTTCGAATTCATGTCCAAGGTCCTGGACAGTGGTTCCGCAGAAAAAGCTCCAGCGCTTGAGAGAGAAGACAGCCGTTGGTATCTTCCTCTCTTTGGCGTCTACCACCCTAAAAAACCAGACAAGATTCGAGGTGTTTTCGACTCATCAGCCACATTTGAAGGATGTTCCCTGAACAACATGCTGCTCTCTGGACCAGACCTCACCAACAGTCTTGTAGGCATCCTCCTGAGATTCCGACGTGATGAGTACGCTATAACCGGTGACATCGAGCAGATGTTCTACCAGTTCTTCGTAGATGAGCACCATCGAAATCTTCTGAGATTCTTCTGGTATGAAGACAATGATTTCAGCAAGCCCCTTGTGGAATACCGCATGTGCGTGCATGTCTTTGGGAACAGCCCTTCACCTGCTGTAGCTACCTATGGTCTGCGGAAAACAGTGGCCTCCACCGAAGAAGACGTGAGGAACTTCGTCTCCCGCAACTTTTACATAGATGATGGTGTGATGTCTGTTCCTGAGAAAGACCAAGCTGCAAGTCTTATGAAACGGACACAGGCAGCTTTGATGGAAAACGGGAAAATCAGGCTTCACAAGTTTGCTTCCAACAACAGGGAAATTCTTCGTGCTCTCCCAAAGGAAGATCTTTGCTCTGAGTTGCAGTCCCTTGATCTCTCAGACTGCTCCACACCCCTACCGACCCACAGCTGCCTTGGTCTACTGTGGAATCTTGATAGAGACACCTTCAAGATCTGCCTTCAGCTGGGAGACACCGCTTTCACTCACAGAGGGATTCTCTCCACACTGAACAGTATATACGACCCCCTTGGCTTTCTGGCACCAGCAGTCATTGCTGGAAAGATCCTGCTTCGTGAAATCTGCCACAAGACTGCATGGGATGAGGCCCTTCCTGCAACCAGCCAGCAGCGTTGGGAGCAGTGGAAGAAGTCACTGGAGCCCCTCCGCGAGATTGAAGTCCCTCGCATGATTCTTCCAGTCTCACTCTCTTGTACCTCTGATGCAGAGATTCACATCTTCTGCGATGCTTCCGAGAAAGCCATCGCAGCTGTGGCCTACGCCAAGGTAGTCAGTGATCCTGAGAAACACATAGGCTTCATCATGGGCAAATCGAAAGTGGCACCTCAAAGCGGCCACACTATCCCTCGGCTTGAGCTGTGCAGTGCAGTCCTGGCAACAGAGTTGTGGCAAACAATCAGTGAGCAACTTGACATTACCCCCAAAAGTGTGACATTCTACACCGACAGCAAAGTTGTCCTGGGCTACATCAGCAACGAGACCCGAAGATTCTACACCTACGTCAGCAACCGTGTGGAACGAATCAGACACGTCTCACATCCAGACCAATGGCAGTATGTACCAACAGATGCAAATCCTGCAGATGCTGCTACCAGGTGTTTCGTTGATGACCTAGACTCAAAGCAAAAGGTCTGGTTGCAAGGGCCAAGAGAGGTCTTGGGGGGCACGTCTTCAGTGCATGCTCCCGAAAAGACTTACCCTTTGGTCTTTCCCGACACTGACAGTGAGGTTCGGCCTCGTGTTTTCAAGACAAAGGTCTCAAGTTCACCCCCTCATTCAACCATGACTTCTCGCTTTGAGAAGTTTTCCAGCTGGGACACTTTGATTAACTCTTTGTGTCTGCTCAGACATGTGTGCCAGAGTTTTCATTCGCCAACAGATTCCTGCAAGAACTGGCATCAATGTTCCCATCACCGCAGCATCGACAGTTTGAAAGCCACAGAGGCCTTTGTCATTCAAGCAGTGCAGACTGACGCATTCTCGCAAGACATGGAATGTTTGGCCAAGAACAAACAGCTCGCTAAATCGAGTTCTATCATCTCACTCTCACCCTTCCGAGATGAAGAAGGACTACTCCGTGTGGGAGGCAGACTTACTGAAGTCAAGGACACACTTGGACTGTCAAGAGTGCATCCTGTAATTCTTCCCAAGAACCATCATGTCTCCACTCTGCTGGTCCGCCATTATCACCAGAAGGTGGGACACCAAGGTCGTCACTTCACTGAAGGAGCTCTGCGATCAGCTGGATTTTGGATCATCGGTGCCAAGCGCCTCGTCGCATCCGAAATCCAGCAATGTTTCACATGTAGAAGACTTCGTGGCAGACAGGCCAGCCAACAGATGGCGAGCCTCCCAGTTGACAGAGTCATCCCTTCTGCCCCATTCTCCCACGTTGGCTTGGACGTTTTCGGCCCATGGTCAGTCGTCACAAGGAAGACTAGAGGTGGGCAGTCCAATACCAAAAGATGGGCAGTGATCTTCACCTGTATGGCTACTCGGGCCATCCACATCGAAGTCCTGGAAGACATGAGCAGTTCGTCTTTCATCAATGGTCTGAGGAGGTTTATCGCTCTGCGAGGTCCAGTGACTGAACTGCGTTCCGATCGAGGCACCAATTTCATTGGAGCCGCCAGAGAGCTGGGAGCAAAGGCCTTTTTTGTTGAAGAAGGGCCTGTTCGAGAACATCTCCTGAAAACTGGGATCACCTGGAAGTTCAACGTTCCTCACGCCTCTCACATGGGGGTTCATGGGAAAGACTGATAGGTATCGTTCGACGGATTCTGGACGCCTTGCTGTTGGACATGAGGCGGAAGCCGCTCACGCACGAGGTGTTGTGCACCCTTCTTGCAGAGGTCTGTGCCATTGTGAATTCCAGACCCATTGTTCCTATCTCACATGACCCTGACTCCCCCCTTGTCCTTACACCATCCATGCTGTTGACAACAAAGTGCGAAGGGGATCAGGTTCCTGCGGTATCCAGCGACATGAGGGAAACCTACAAGCACCAGTGGAAACACGTCCAAGTCCTCTCGAACACTTTCTGGAAGCATTGGCAAGAAGAATATTTGCAGTCGCTGCAGCAGAGGCGTAAATGGGCAAGTCCAGAGGAGAACATCAAGGAAGGAGACCTTGTGCTTCTCCATGATGCAGGAACTCACAGGTGTGAATGGCCTGTCGGCTTAGTGACCCGCACCTTTCCCAGCAGCAAAGACTCGCTTGTTCGATCGGCGGAAATTCGCATAGTCAAAGACCAAAGGCCAGTCACATGCGTCAGACCAGTGACAGAACTTGTTCCTCTCTAATTCAGTGAGGAGATATCAGCTCTCAGATGGACTGTTTTTTGAAAAGTGATGTGTTGATGTGTTTGTTAGCTTTGGGTATAGTTGTTAAATATGTTTTTTGAGGACTTATAGAAAGTTTGAAGTTGACCAAGATGCTCAATATCCCAAGACAGTCTCATGGCCTAGTGATCATTGTTTTAGCGCATAGATTACCCATTTTGTGTGTTTTTTCTTCCTCCTTTTCCTTTCATTTGGTGTGTTTTGTAGTGATATCAAGTAGATATCAGACGGGGAGTGTTCTGGAACCAGATCGATTTTTGAAGCCCTTTCGATGCTTTGACCAGTCTCCGGTTTTAAGACATTTTTGCTATTTTTACTATTGCGCCTTTTTTTTGTCTTCATGTCGGCGAAACGTCTTTGTGACTGTCACATTGTAAATTACCGATCCCTGAAGTCCCCACACTTTGTAAGTTGTTTGTATGATTTTAAATACATTGTTTATCGATCAGTTCATCATGTCTGTGAATGATTTACAGGGTTGAGAATAGTGATTAATTGATTTCATTTGGTTTGATTTAGCAGCAGACGTCTTTCAGTTTCGGTGCTGTTTTCGATGTCGTGTTATTTTCATATCATTATTTTTTATAGATAAACAAGGCGAAGTGTTGAAGTTTTGATCACCTTTTTATTTGTTTATGCATGAACGTCGTAGTGACGCAGTAGCGCTGAGGTGAGCGAATCTGGAGATCCTAACGATGTTTTCCTACTAGCCCTCGGCAAGGTTGTGCCAGTGCCACTACGTAACATTTGCGTACTGCATTTCTCCTCGTACATGACATTCAATGTACACAGAACTTGTTTACAGTTTATTAGTATTTGTTTATCACTGAATTTAGTCTTAGTTGAGCCCTGTTATACGAGTGTGTTGCCATATGTGCCTTGTTATTCATGTACACATTACACACTCACACATACTGCCTTTGGAAGGTGTGTTTTAGTGGTACAGACTGAAACCTCATGATATGACATTTAGATATAAAGCCTTTTCACATGTACACATTGAACTTATTCTTGCTTTGTATTTCAGCCACCAGTTGTTGTCACTATTGTTAGCTGTTTACTTAGTTTTCTCTTTGGGGTTTTGTTTCAGTTCTTCACCACTACACTACAGCTCCTATTGCGCATGTCTTTGGACCAATAAAGAGTTGTTTACGGTGACACTATCTGCGGGACTATTCTTTGAACGAAAGGCAGCTCCTGCGAGAAAGTTCTTTGAATGCGAGGCAGAACAGTGAAGAAAAAGTGTGGGGACTTCAGGGATCAGTAATTTACAATGTGACAGTCACAAAGACGTTTCGCCGACATGAAGACAAAAAAAAGGCGCAATAGTAAAAATAGCAAAAATGTCTTAAAACCGGAGACTGGTCAAAGCATCGAAAGGGCTTCAAAAATCGATCTGGTTCCAGAACAAAAGCAGTCAATAAAGTATTTGAAAACATCCATAAAAATACTTCTTTAAACAGTAATTATCATCAATGAAACCTATAGGAGATGAGAAAGAAAAAAAACCCTGAGAAGCAACAACATAGAAACAATCAAAAAGCAAAACAAAAACAAAACAGAACTAAAAACAAAACAAAACTGTATTAAAATATCATATATACTATTAAAAAAGAAGACTGCAATCATTTAGGGCATGGTACACAAGGCATCACATAGAAGAGAGAGAGAGAGAGAGAGAGAGAGAGAGAGAGAGAGAGAGAGAGAGAGAGAGAGAGACAGAGACAGAGACAGAGACAGAGACAGAGATAGAGACAGACAGACAGACAGACAGACAGACAGACAGAGACAGAGACAGACAGGCAGGCAGGCAGGCAAGCAGGCAGTCAGGCAGACAGAGAGAGAGAGACAGAGAGAGAGAGAGAGGGAGAGAGAGAGTGTTTCGTTCTTTCAAATCAAGACTCAAAGGCAGAGCGAATGCTTCTACGTCTTTACTCTGTGATGTCTTCTTCTCAACTGACAATGCATTCGAATAACTGAACAACTATCATTTCATATGTACACAATCATCTCGTGCTGCTGTCAACATTCTGATCACTACTAACATACGTCACATCTCCCTTTCTTCAGAAAACAAAATTAATCAAAATATTAACTTTCAGTCCCCTCAAAATCAATCTCTTTCCGACCTTGTCTTAAGGTAAATTACTAATCATGAAAATTACTAATTATTGTTTCTCTCCCGTGTAACTAATTCTTTTATGTACAAATATTCCTGATCATTATTACAGTCCATCATCATCATGTCCATGTTCTTAGTGCTATGTTCGTTTTTTTCTTTGGAATATTGACAGAGTTCATTTTGGTCTATACATCAGAAAATCTGGCTTCTTGCTTTGTCTACCAGACCTTGTTTTGTAATGTTCTGTGTGTTGTTCTGTCGGAGTTGGTTTTGCACTTGCTTCTGGTTCCTTGGTGCCGATCGTGTCAGACTGGCTTGTAGCTGTCGGCTGGTCTGGAGCACCTTGTTCGGGCGGCTGTGTTGAAGTTCTGACATCTGTCCTGCTCGTGAACTGTTACCTTCATCCTTCTTTCTCCTCTTTCTGTAGTCTGGTTCTGATGGCGTTCCAGTGCTTTGGTCAGGCTGCTGCACCGTTTCTTTCAGCGTCTGTTTTGACAACCTGTTGTCTGTCATTTGGTTTCCGGGCGTCTTTTGCTGTTGGTTACAGGGAAAAATGATCTGCTGCTCTTCGGATATCTGTCTTATCCATCTGTCAGTGTTGACTGTATACGGAAAATCCGTTTCAGGTGTGTCCCGTAGCTGTCGACGGTTCCTTCTGTATTGACGACCATCTTCTGTACGGATGTTGTATGACCCGATGTTCACTCGACGGTCTAGTTTGGCGCTGATCCATTTCTTAGATCCAGGTGGTTGGAACTTTACTCTCTGTCCTGGAAGAAGTTCTGTCAGCTCCACAGCACTGTTCTCTTCATGAATTGTCAGCAGCTGCATGCCCTGTACAGCTCTCAGTCCTAATACCGGTGTACAGTCTGTTTCCGTGATCACGAAGTTCACCTTGTACTTTTTTCTGTTCTTGGGGTTCTTCACTCGCAGCACTATCTCCCCAACAGGCTCCATTTCAGTTCCGTTGAACATCACTAGTTTTTTCTTTGAGTTTTGCAGGTCAGAGCATCGTTCATCCCCGGTGATTTCTCGTACAGGCTCTCCGACATAACGTTAGTTGTTGCTCCTGTGTCAAGAAGAAATCTTACTGGTATTTCATTGATCAGCATTCTTGCCCGTATATTTCTATTCTTTTTTCTTGCTTTATCGTCAATCTTCAGAATTTCGTGTTCACTCTCCGTATCTGAATCCTCTCTTCTTCAAAGTGTCGAATTTTTGTTTTCTTCCGGTACCATTTCGGTGTTTTGCAGCATAAAGCAAAGTGATTATTCGCTCCACAAGCTCTGCATCTCTTCCCAAAAGCTGGACATTTTTCTTTTGCTCTTGGATGTCTACCACCACAGTATCCACATCTCATTCCATTCTCTGATCTTGATTCTTTCGTGTTCATTTTTGAAGATTTCTTTTCTCGAAACGCTTGCACTTCCTGCGCATCCTGTGTCTTCCTTGTCATCTGCATCGTTTGCTGTTGACTCGTTTCGTGTGCTCTGCACATATCAACGCATCCTGTCAACGTCAGTTGTCGGACTTCTAGCAGTTTCGATCTTAAAGTCTCGTCGCGTACACCTAGTACAATTTGATCTCTCAGCAGTCTATTTTCTAGTGTTTGATAGTTGCAGGTTTTTATCAGTCTTCTCAGGTCTGCCACATATTCTTCAATGGACTCACCTGCTGCCTGGTGTCTGCAGTTGAACTTGAAAGCTTCGTAAGTCTCGTTTGTGGAGCCCACACAGTATTCTCCGAATTTCTTCAGTACAGTGTCTATATCGTTTCTTTCAGCTTCATTTGCGAACGACAAACCTTCGTAGATGTCCAGTGCGTCAAGACCAATACACGACAGAAACACTGCTGTCCTGTATATCGAACTTTCTTCCTTCTGGTTTGTCGCAATTTCGTAGCTGTCCCAAAGCCTCTTGAATTTTCTCCAGCTGCTCTGCAGGCTTCCTCCCTTCACATCAAGTTTCGGGGGTAGAGGAATGTTCACACGTCGTCGTCGATCTGCTCCTCTGTCTTCGTATTCATTTTCCATGGCTGAACTTTCTTTCAGTCTTCTTCAGTCTTCTATGATGAGATTTTTTCAAAGTACTGCTGACATCCCACTTCTGACACCATGTTTCGTTCTTTCAAATCAAGACTCAAAGGCAGAGCGAATGCTTCTACGTCTTTACTCTGTGATGTCTTCTTCTCAACTGACAATGCATTCGAATAACTGAACAACTATCATTTCATATGTACACAATCATCTCGTGCTGCTGTCAGCATTCTGATTACTACTAACATACGTCACAGAGAGAGAGAGAGAGAGAGAGAGAGAGAGAGAGAGAGAGAGAGAGAGAGAGAGAGAGAGAGAGAGAGAGAGAGAGAGAGAGAGAGAGAGAGAGAGAGAGAGAAGGCAAGGCAAGGCAAGGCAAGGCAAAATCTTTTATTCGAGGATAATAGATAAGCACTCATGTGCTTTTTTACATCCAGTCCCCGCCCTTTTCAGGGATACATCAAGTTGAAAAGATACTAAACAATAA
>JASPKP010000763.1:35000-37367 GCA_030674155.1 Stramonita haemastoma
TGGGGGTACTAAATCTGAGGTCACCATGAGACCAGAGTAACGGGGGCCACAGAATCAGAGGCAATTTTTTCATTGCATGATGAGAATGAAGATAATGTAATGATGCTGCTATGGAAGGGCATGTGTTTTGAGACTACTTGAGAGGGCTGTACTCTACGCTTACTGTCATAATAATTATTATCCAGCATCAACCGGGCCTGAGAGCTACACCATAAGTGTTGGTCAGGTAATTTGCGCAACACTCTCAAACACACATCCGTAAAGTGGATGAAGTTTAACTGTGTGGTCCCAGTCTTCCCAATAAGCGCACAGCACACTCACTCTGGGTAGGAACCAGCCTGAGCCCCCCAAATTCCTACAATTCTTATGGGAATCAAGCATGTGACCTTCAAGTCCGAAATCCAGAGCGCTAACCATTGCGCCATGGCGGCTGATCTAAACAAATCATATTTGTTTTTTAGTTTGAGGGACAAATTAGAAACGAAATATCTGTCCATGGTTGGAATACTTTCCCCAACAAAAATTTTCACTCCAAACAAAAAAGACATGAAGCGAAAACTGTAAAGTATCTACGTTTAACTCAATGGGGTTATACTCTGCCCCAACTTAAGCTATGTACATTTTCTGATCGGCAAAGTCAAACAAGAGCAGTCGCTGTTTTTGACAGGTTCTTACGTGAACGACTCTTTCTTTTCGTTGTTGTGGTCACTCTGTTTCTAGTCAAACTGCTGTAAGAAAAATCTCAAAAATGTTTCACACACACACACACACACACACACACACACACACACACACACACACACACACACACACACACACACACACACACACAACTATCTTAAATGCCTTTTTAGTCGATAGACGTTAAAACACTCGTATACAGACGAAACACACACACACACACACACACACACACACACACACACACACACACACACACACACACTCACACACACACTCACACTCACATACCTTTACAGAGAGAGAGAGAGAAGAGAGAGAGAGAGAGAGAGAGAGAGAGAGAGAGAGAGAGAGAGAGAGAGAGAGAGAGAGAGAGAGAGAGAACTCGAACTCGAACTCGAACTCGAACTCGAACTCGAAAATTTTATTCACAAAAAGGCCATTGGCCCATACATGAAGGGGGTTGCCAAGCTGCTGAGTATTTTGGTGAGGGAAAACAAAACAAAACAAAAACAACAACAACCCAATAACAACAACAAAAATTACTCAAATACACAAATATAACCTACCACAACAATATATCTCTTATTCTGAAAGCTTTACACAAATATAAAGTTAGGCTACGCACAACCTCAGGCTGACTTGACGCCATGAGTAAACAGAGTCGAAACGAATTAGGCTGCCTACTATATTTTACAGGGATGTATTTCTGCCTAACATCCTCTAATACTGGACAGCATAACACAAAATGTACTCCATCCTCAGGTGCTTGCTTACATAATGGACATAGTAGCCTGGGGTCATCAACATCACATTCTCTATATCTGAACTTATGAACATTTAAATCTGATACACCAAGTCTAAACTTTGACATAATTCTTTTCAGATGAATGTCCACATCAAGCTTTAGATAAGGTTTGACATCATGTGTACTTGTAAATTGTCTGTACATTTGATATCTTTCACTGGTTTGTATGTGATCACTCCATTGCTGCCATCGGCAGTCAATCAATCGTTGCCTGAAAATGTTTATAAATTCTCTACAATTTCCTACACCTTGATTGAACCAAACAAAACCAAATCCAAGTTCACATAAAGAGGTACGTATTTGTGTAGCCCAGTTATTTTTCCCTTTGGCATCTAGATCAAAAAGCATCTTATAAGATCTAAAAGGTAGTCTGTTCTCATCCATATGCAAAATCTTAATCCAGTATCTTACACATCTTACAGCAGCATTAACAGAGAGAGGGTATCTGTTAGTTTCACTATACACAAGCTCATTTGGTGTACGTCTATCTAAGCCTAAAAACTGCTTTAATGCAAAGAGGTGCACTGATTCACAATGTGTTACAGCTGCATCCAAGCCCCAAATTTCTGCACCATATAATACAGAGGGTTGTATTTGCGCATCAAATATCTTAATGAGCAAGTCAAAAGAATTATTGTTCAACATTCGTAAACCTTCTCAAAACCAATAACAAGCTTCGTTTACCTCGACTTGCCAGATCTTTACATGCAGCTGTGAAACTAAGCTTTGTAGAAAAGCGAATACCTAAGTATTTATATACATTAATCACAGGCATGACTTTTCCATTGTACAACCATTTTTCATGAGCAGCTAAATAACCACCTTTTCTGAATACAACAATATTACTCTTATTCAGATTAACCTTAAGATCAAGCGCT
>JASPKP010007633.1:0-12546 GCA_030674155.1 Stramonita haemastoma
TTTCCAGCACTTAAGATCCTGAAAGCAGTAAATCGTCATCAGTCACACTGAAAATGGTAAAAGTTTCATAAGCACAAAATATACAATTACATGGCCACAACACTTTCAAACTGATGAAGTTTATACTTGACCAACATCCCTCCCCCCCCCCCCCCCCCCAAAAAAAAAAATATAGCGTCATGAATTCCATCTTATAAATTATAAAAAGACAAAACATACAAAAGTAATCTCTAATATACAACCTTATCTTGTAAATAATTATTCAACAAACACTGCTGAACACAGCTGTAGATCATGTGCCCAAAATCTCAAAACCACCAATGAACCTGAGGAAAGAATATCCCACTTTTCAGACTGCATAGTAATTTTATTCATAAACCATTTGAGTGACAGAGGACTCCTTTTCTTACCTGTCCTTGGTTCTCCTTCATGCTGGTAGGCACGCTGTCAGTACTCCTACTCCTACTCCTTGGTAGCAGTTTCTCTGTGAACAAACTAATTTTCCACATGGCATTAAACATTTTCAAAATGAAATCCATGCCCCCCTTTCCAGAAAAATGGAAAAAGACGGACAGAAATGGCAGACAACAGACAGACAGAAATGGCAGATAAAAGAAACGGCAGATAAAAGACAGAAATGGCAGATAAAGACAGACAGAAATGGCAGATAATAAAACAGAAATAGCAGATAAGACAGAAATGGCAGATAAAGACAGACAGAAATGGCAGATAAAAAACAGACAAGAATGCAAGCCATCTTGCAATGACAGAAAAAACACAGAGAAAAGGGGGCAGAATCAAAACAACCTGAAAACTACAGTATTTAAATAACTTACACATATGTGCAAAGATCAGACGAGACAGATAGATATAAATAAAAAAAGGAGTAATCTGTACCTAATGGAAACTACAGTATTTAGATAACTTATATATATGTACAAGATCAGACAAGACAGAAAGATATTAAAAAGAGGGTTAATCTGTACCTTACGGCTGAAGTGATGAAGGCTTCTGATGGTGCTGGGCCTGTCTGAAACTGTCCGAACTTCATCTAGTTCCTGGTAAAAGAGATCATTATTCAGAAAAAAACATACATACATAATAAGCTGCTGGTCCAGCTTTCAAACCAGAAAATGTCAGTACTGCTGTAAAAGGCTGAATACAGACCAGCCTGGAAAACAAACTGTTGCCTGCTGTAATGCTTCTGTCCCTCTGGATAACCATCTTGGTCAAGGGACTGATGATGATGATGATGATGATGATCTTGGTCAACAAACTGATGATGATGTTGATCATGATTATGACGACAATGATGATAATGTCCTTCAACCTCCTGCAAGACGTTTTCCCTGTTCGGTTTTGTTTGTTTATTATTTAGATGGGGAGTTTTGCACTTGGTTTGCCTGATTTGGATTTTGGGTGGGGTGTGGAGGGTTTTTCTTTTAGTTTAGGTTTCCTTTTTTGTTATTGAGCATTCCATGAAGGAGATTTTTTCCGTTATTGGTTTGGGATTTTTTGTTTGGTTTTATTTTTTGTTTTTAGGGTTGTCTCATTTTATTTCAGTTTATTATGTTTAGTTCAGTATATGTAATGTTCTGTTTTCTTTTTTTTTTCCCCATTTTGTTTGAATGGGTTAGTCTATTTTTTAAATTGTTTCTTTTAGTTCATCTCACAGGTTTATTATTTCATCATCTGCCAAGCACCAGTCCAGTTGTTCTCACATCACTCATTCCAAACTTACCCCACAACAACTATATCCAGGCAAATTCCAATGTACTCAAAGCCTGAAGGTGACCTGGAGCTTTGTTCACATGCAGGACCAGAACACAACCACAAACCTGAGGAGTCCTTGCAGTGTTTGTCTCTTTTCCCCCCTCCCGCCTTTTCAATTTTCCATTTTTAGTTTTTTGTTTGTTTGCTTTGTTTTGCATGTTACTGTTTTGAAGTGGCTTTCGAGTTTTCGCACAAGTTCTCCGTTTGGGGTATTTGGGTTTTTTTTTTCAATTTTCAGTTCTGTTTCCCCTTTTTAATCCATTGATTGGTTTATTTCCCTTTTTGATTTAAACCGTTTTTATTTTTATTTTGTCTGTCATTTGCAATGCACTGCCTTGCATTGCACTCCATTTGTTTTGGTTTAATTTACTTAACTTTATGTAGACTCAACTCACTAATATAGAAAAAATAGTCGTCTCTGCAGTAGCTCAGCCTTGAAAAACCTGAAAATTCGCAATCTCATGCACCAACTGTACAACCATTGGATTAAAAGTATCACAATTCAACAGTCAAAGACCAGCATACCTTCTGGTCCCAGACACCAAGTCAAGAAACCCTTCAAGTCTTTAGCACTGCTAAAGTATATTTTTATTTATCATCCCTTCTCCATACCTCAACAGAGATCCTAAGAAAGAAATACATACAGTAAAGATGTCCTGAACTCTGCAGGACTGTAGTGCTGACACCTTCATCCTAGTGTCCTTTGGTGACAAGGTCCATCACAGCCAGCCAGTGTCTGTTAACAGACATAAACTTGTGTGTCATTAACATGGCACAGTAACTGTAAATGCAGAGAGAGAGAGAGAATGAATGAATGAATGAATGAATGAATGAATGAATGAATGAATGAATGAATGAATGAATGAATGAATGAATGAATGAATGAATGAATGATCTTTATTTTCAAGGGTAACAGAGTAATCATTTACACTTTTTTTTCATCCAGCCCTTGCCCTGATTAGGGAGGGGAAAACAAAAAAAAGAACCCTACCAAGACAGGAGAAAAGTCAAAAAGCAAAGATAAAGCAAAAAGCAAAAACAAGAAGGAAAAACATCACTATCACCAAGATTGTAAAAAGGAGATAAGTATACATTCAACAAATACATGATTCCCATAAGGTACATTAATACTTGTTTAAAAACAAAAGAGATAATATGTATTCAACAAACACACAATCCCTAACCACAGGAACATTCATGTCAAGAGATGCACTGGTTATAATTAAATCAAATAGATCAAGATTGAGAGGCGACAGCAGAGAAGAGAACAGCCCAATCAAAAAAGATACATATTAAAACATGGCGAATCTTTCTTACTTTAAAACAATAAAATGAAGAAATGTAGAGGGAAAAAAAAACCGAGCCCCCCCCCCCCCCAATTTATTTTTAATTCCCCCCCCCCCCCCCCCCCCCTGGTCCAGAGAGAGAGAGAGACTTCAGACTTCAGACTTCAGACTTCAGATGATTTATTCATTTAAGGCCACAGCCCCATATGAAGGGGGGCAGAAAAAAAAAAAAGCAATACATATATTTATACCAAATACAAAACAGCAAGCAATACTTTGTATTCCACACAAGATAACCTAAGACATAAGTTTTTTCTCTTAACTGAAAAGCCTTATATAAAAATAGAGCCAGATTTTGAACAGTTTTATCATGGACTGATGCCATCAGCAAACCTAACCGGAATAAACAAGGTCGGGCATAGAATTTCTCAGGAATGAATTTTACACGTAACTTAGTGAGAGCAGGACACTTCAAAACAAAATGGACTTCGTCTTCAACTGATTCTTTACATAGTGGGCATAACATATCGGTAGCAGATATTCGTCTATAGCGGAGAGCATGTGCAGAAATGTCCGAAATGCCACATCGAAATCTAGTTAGAATTAATCTCAAGTGTTTATCCATGTTTACTGAAAGGTATTTCTTTACTACATGTGTCGAACTATAAACCCTGTATATATCAAATCTATCACTAGTGTTGATATGGTTTTCCCACTTTTGCCATCTACAATCTACCATTCTCTGACGAAGAATTTTAATAAATGCATTTGTTTGTCCTACACCCTGGTATAGCCATGCATACCCAAGTCCCAGTTCAGATAAACATATTCGTATATTAGAAACCCAATTAACTTTACCCTTTGCATCTAAATCAAGCAACATGTTGTATGCCTTTCGTGGTAGCCTATCGTTATTCATCTTTAATAATTTAAAACCAGTACTGTATGCACCTAACTGCAGAATTAATGAAAATAGGGTATCTGTTTGTTTCTCCATATACTAAATCATTTGGTGTTTTCTTTCTAACCCCTAAAAACCTTTTCAGTCCAAACAAATGAACAGACTCACAGAGCTCAGCAGCTTTTACATCTAGGCCCCACAATTCAGAACCATACTGCATTATAGGCTGTACTTGCATATCAAATATCTTAACAAACAGTTGTAGAGAGTTATTGTTTAACACAAACAGTTTCTTCATAATCTGAAACAGGGCATTCTTTGCTTTACTAGATAGGTCCCTACAAGCAGCTGCAAAACTTAAACGAGTAGAAAATAGTATACCTAAATATTTGTAAGCATTTACAATAGGCATTGGAACATTGTCATAAAAACCATTTTTCTCTTGCTGCTAGGTGACCTCCCTTTCTAAATACTACGATATTGCTCTTATTCAAGTTGACTTTCAGTTCCAAATCATTAGCTGCAATCTTTAAGTTGTTGAGCTGAGTTTGCAAGCCAATCACTGTCTCAGAAAACAAAACAATATCATCAGCCAGTAATAAAATAAACAATTCAGTAGGATCAGTTGAGAATCTGGCACCATGCCTTCCTTTTTCAATTAGCTGTTCTGCTAGTTCATTTATAAATATCGTGAACAGGACAGGACTACATACATCTCCCTGTTTTACTCCTCTGCTACAATTTATATAATCAGTAAGCATATTGCCACATCTAACTCTAGTTTTAACTTTATTATACATACTTTTGATACATTTAAAGAGTTTTCCTTGAATTCCATGCTTTATCAAAATAGGCCACAACAAATTTCTGTTTATAGAATCAAAAGCTTTTTCAAAGTCGATAAAAGCCACATACAATTTTCGATTCAAAGAGAACTGTTTCTGTATTAATGCTAAAAGAGTAAACATGTGGTCAATGGTTGAGTATCCATGCTTAAATCCAGCCTGGTGTTCACCGGTAATATCATTTTGTGTTACATATTCTTGAAGCCTTCTGTTGATAATTGTACTAAATACTTTACTACTAATATCTGAAAGTGAAATTCCTCTATAGTTATTTGTGTCATTACAGTTACCTTTTTTATAAAGTGGAAAAATCACAGATTCAGACCAGCCCTCAGGAAAAATACCTTTATCAAACAGAGTGTTGAGAAATTTTACAAAAAAATCAACTATTTGTTGGCAAGGAGCTTTTAAAAATTCCCCAATAATCCCATCTGGACCTGCAGCTTTGCGATTTTTCAATTTTCGAAGTCCAAACAAGACTTCTTCTTGGGATATTGGACGGTCCATGAAATCATGCTCTTGTTCAAGAAAATCGCAGTCACTGTTATCGCTCACTGAATCCTTATCTAATAACCCTTTGAAATGGTGAAACCATTCATCAACAGAAATATTATTCTTAGTGCCTTTCTTCTTAAAAGAAATCTTGTTCATGTGAGCCCAGAAATCTTGCTGGCTATTTATACTAGATACTAGTTTATCCAACATAGCTTTATTGAACATCTTTTTCTTTGTAATTAATGTATTTTTGTATTCCCTTCTAGCTCTAACATACAAATCTTTATCTTCTTTATTCTTTGAATGCCTGAATCTTCTTAACAAACTGCGAACTCTCCTTCTGCTCTCAAAACATACCTTATCGAACCAACCTTGCTGATGTCTATCTTGATCAATCCTAATTTTCTTCTTCATGCATAATGCACATTCTCTAATACAGTCATTAAATAGCTCTAAAGCATCGTTAGCATTCACATCAATCATGTCTATTGCAGAATTAAATCTATTTTGCATGTTTTCTTCATGTAACTTATCACAAAAATCTTGGCTATGCTCTTCAATCCAAACAAACTTCTCTATGATTTGTACAGCATTGAGATCCTGGCTTTTAACAACTTTCTCTGTTGAAAATACAATGCTAAATTCCAAAGGAAAGTGATCTGATTCTATACGATCAGCTACATGTAGTTCGCACAGATCAGAAACAGACTCATACAGTTCATTTGACATGATGAAATAATCATTTACACTGCAACCACTGTCACTAACGTATGTGTAGCGACCTGTCTGGTCGCCATTACACAAACCATTTAGAATACTCAAATTCAAAGCAGTGCACATATTTAACAGACATTTACCATAAGAGTTAATTTGAAAATCCTGAGAACAACGGCTAGAACTTAATGTAAAACTCTTAGACTGATGTTGGGTGTCATGTACATAATGTGATGGAGATATGTCAGAAATTCGACTATTTAAATCACCACAAAGGAATAAATAAACATCATCAAGTAACAACAACAAATCACACAAGCAGTCTTCAAGTAACTCAATTCCATTATCATAATCGAAATGCGTGTAGAAAGGAGAACCTTCAGGTGGGACATAAACGCATACATACAAAATATCTTTTGTACAGTTCAATAATTGCTTATCAATCAGAAACGCACATATATTTTCATACTTTACTTCTAATTCACGAATATGAGAACATAACTCCTGTTTGAATAAACACAAAATACCACCTGATTTTCTCCCCTGTTTAGTCAGTTTAACAGCAGGTTTTACATACATCTTAAATCCGGAAAATAAATCAACATCAACAGCTTCTTCAAAAGTCTCTGTAAGACATATAAAATCAAATGAAAATACATATTTCACAAAATCATCAAAAATGTATTTCGAACGCAATCCATTGACATTCCATGACAAAAAAGAAAACGTTCTACAGTTATCTACCGTAGGACAGACATCAGAAACAAAAGAATTATCAGAAGGCAAAACTTGCTCGAAAACTACACTTTCATTCGACCCCTCAAACTTTTGACATGAGGAGGGAGGAGGGGAAAAGCGTGCATGCGGGACTGAGCCATCATCCATACACACACCAGCCGGTATGTGTACATCTGGCTCCTGCTGTGGCAGTTCACGTGCAATATGTGAAGCCAAATCCAAGGGGGCACCGTTACAGGTATGCACTTGCAAATTTTTGTGTGGCAGGTAAATTTTTGGTTCCCCATCAGAATTAACCCCACTATTCTCTCCCCCGACAAAAGGCCGGCCGCGTTCCTATTTCATCTCTTTGAGATTGTCATGGGGATCCAGGCCAAATTTCCTGCCATCAATATAGAGATGGTCGTGAACCATGCGGGCCTGTTTCCCCTCATCTCTGGCTTGCTTGAGGTGGGAGCCCAACTTACGTCGGATTTCCCTAACCCTCTGGGAGAAGTCTTCACCTATGAACGTGTTTGTTCCTCTCAGTTTTCCTTTTGCCTTCAGAATCTTAACCTTCTGTTTGTAAAAAGAACATCGGGCAACAATCGGTGAGTCTGGTCTGGAATTTATACGGTGTACACGATCAAATTCAACTGTGTCTGTTAGCTCGAGTTTGTCTGTTAGCACATCTCGAATCATTCCTTCACATTCTTCATTCGTTTCTTTCCCTGTAATAGTCACACCATGAAAAATTAGATTGTTTCTTCTAGACCTGTTTTCAAGATCATCAAACTTCTTTTCCAGAGTGTTGACTTTGTCACTCAGATCCTGATTTTGTTTTTTCCAAAGTCTCATTTCTCTCACGCAGCTCCCGGACTTCATCCCCGATGCCATGCACCAGGTCATGCAGGGCGTTGTGGTCCCGTCGCAAGTGACTGAGGTCTTCAGTCACACCGTCCAGTTTCCTGTTCATCTCCTGCAGGGTAGACATGACGTCAGCTAAGGATGGTTCCTTGCCAGGGCCAGAAGGATGAAGCGTGGGAAGCCTCGTCTGCCGTGTACTTTTAGAAGGTGTGGGGCCAGCAGACTGACTTGGGTTGGGTCCAGGGTTTGCCTCCACGTCTCCTCCACGCAACAGCAGCTGGTTTTCTCCACGACGAAGGAACAAATTGTCCCCCCAGAACAAATACACGAGGGACAAGCCAAGGAGAACACCGGTAACGCGCGAGCGAACTTTTAAAATGGTTGCGCGCATTGCCATCTTAAACATGGCCCTCTTCCACATAAAGTGGTGGAATACAGCCAAGAAGGAACCACAGGTCGCTCTAAAGTCCAGCTGCCCCGACGGCATAGTGTCTCACGCAGTAAGTCGCCAACGTAGAACTCGGAACACTGCGTCAGTCCTTAGTACTTGAGGAAATACTGAAGACGATGCAAAACACAACCTTCGCCTAGCTGCACGTGCTGTGCACCCCCCGAGAGAGAGAGAGAGAGAGAGAGAGAGAGAGAGAGAGAGAGAGAGAGAGAGAGAGAGAGGTTATAAATTTGATCCCAAATGATCTCAATTCAGAACATGACAAAATTTATATAATGCACCACACCTTCACAATCAAAATGGGGCTAATTTAATAGCTTATTTGAAAAAAAATATCACTTTGAAGTTGGCTGGCAAACACTCCTAGTCTATACCCAAAGTCTCACCATGTCATTGATGAACCTGGGACTGGAAAATCTCGGGAGAAACCTTTTGCTAATACGTAGTAAGGAAATGTAACTGACGAAAGGTAAAGGACACATTAAAAAAAAAAAAAAAGCCTAGAATTTGAAACTGGAAGCTTGTAAATGTGTAGTGTCCTGTCTTCCATTGTCATTGTAGTCCTGAGAAATTTTCAAATACCAGGAAAAAGGCGACTAAAAATAATTACCTTCTCATAGTATGTGTGCAGCCATCTGAGAACTTAAAAAAAAACACTGCAGACTATAGCCGAACAACTAAAATTCACAAATTACTCCTTCAGCTGGTGTCGACCCCAACATTGAACTCGTGCTCACCTGCTAAGAGCGCGCCATGTTAAGCGACCAAGAGGGATAACTCTATGTGTCTTCTCATTATTCCGACTGATCAACAATGCGCCAAGTACTAATCCAGTTTTTTTTTTTGTTTTTTGTTTTTTGGTTTGTTTTGTTTGTTTCTAAAGTGACCTGGTTTACCCTGATGTTGCTACAGGATGTGAGTGCAACGGGTTTTTTGTTGTTGGTTTTTTTTTGGGGGGGCCCCCTCCCTTCCCTCCCTCACAAGATTGTAAAGGTGGACAAAAAGGGAGTATGGACACAATAGCAAGATGGGAAGTGTGTGTGGGGGGGGGGGGGGGAGGGGTTGGAGGCAAGGAGAAAGGACTGGAATAGCTGGGATCTTTAATCAATCCCAACAACAAATGAACACATGTAGAACATCTTGCACACACATTAAAATTCGTTCCCCTATTTGGAAGAGTAGGCCATTGTGTGCCCCTGGGAACAATGACACAATTGACAAAACTGCATACACATGGTGACTGGATGCAAAAAAGCACATGGGCGATTATCCCATTATCCTTGAAATAATCTATCTATCTATCTATCTATCTATCTATCCCTTAGTCTGGGGAAACCCATGAAGACTTGACAACCAGTTCCCTCCATTTCTCTCTCTGTTCTGCCTTTCTCAGGGTTTTGTTGAGTTCTAGGCCAGTCCATTCGCTGATGTTGTCCTCCCATCTCTTTTTTGGTCTGTCTCTTTTTCTTCCTCCTTGGACAGTGCCTTGCAGTATTGTTTTTTGCAAGTCCTTTTGATCTTGTGACATGCCGGTACCATTTAAGTTTAGGCTTCTCTATGATTGATAGAAGATTTTCGTAGGGATCAATGGTTTGCTGGATTCTATTATGCACGTCTTCGTTGCTTATGTGGTTTCTGTAGGAGATGCCAAGGAGTCTCCGGAAGCATCTCATCTCTACTGCCTGTACTTTTCTCTCCAAATCTGCTGTAAGGGTCCCTGATTCACATGCATACAAGAATGTGGATATGACAAGGGAGCGCATTAGTCTGATCTTGGACTTTCTGAGATACTTTTATCTTTCCAGATGGTGTTCAATTTTGACAGTGCTGTTATTGTCTGTGTAATCATGCATACTACTTCTGGCTTGGACTCCTTGTCTAATATGACAGCTCCCAAATACTTGAAGCTTTGAACTGTTTCCAGCTTCTGGTCACTGACCCTGATATCAGTGCTGATGCCCTTGGTGTTATTGGTCATCAGTTTGGTCTTCTCTGCACTGATTTCCATGCTGTATGTTTTAGAGGCCTTGTTCAGGTGTTCTGTTAAGCTGGCAAGATCCTGTTCTGATCCTGCTAGTCCATCAATGTCAACTGCGAAGCGGAGGTTTGTGATTGTTCTGCCATCAATGCTGACTGATCCTTTATGGTGTTCCAGTGCATCAGCCATGATTCTCTCAAGGAAGATGTTGAAAAGAGCAGGTGAGAGTAGACAGCCCTGCCTTACTCCAACTTTGTTTGAAACCACTCTCCAATGTAGCTGTTGTAGTACACTGCACTGGTAGCCTTGTACAGCTATTTTATGACTCTGATCAGGTTTGCATTGATACTGTACAAATTCATGGTTGCCCACAAAGCTGCATGTCACACTCTGTCGAATGCCTTCTTAATATCAATAAAAACAAAAAACAAAAAAACGTGGTAGAGGTATTGTTGGTGTTGGAGGTACCACTCACAGAGTATTCTGAGGTTGAATATATCTGTTCAGTTGTGCTACGCCCTGCTCTGAAACCTATTTGTTCCTCAGCAATGATAGTGGCTTCAGTCTGTTCAATATAATCTTCGACATGACCTTGCTTGGGTGGCATGTGAGGCTGATTGTGCAGTACTTCTGGCACTGCTGAAGATTTCCTTTCTTGGGGAGGGTGATGATGAGTGACTGTGTCCATGGTGTTGGCCATTCTCCTGTCTGCTAGATCTTGTTGCAGATTTTAAGTAGAGCGTCGGTCATGGCTTCCCTTCCAGTTTGAACCACTCAGCAGGAATGTTGTCAGCCCCTGCCGACTTCCCCCTCCCCCCCCCCCTTTTTTTTATCGATCTGACTGCTGAGGTAGTGCAAAAGGAAAATAGCATAAAAATCCTTGCAGCAGTGGAGATAAGTGACGAGGTGGTCACTACATATTCTTTGAAGAAAGGTGGAAAAACATGGAGAGAAACAACAACCCAGGAAGACCACAAAATATACAGACATGTTGGACAAGGCTGTCGTCAGATCTGCCATTGTGCCGATGTCTGAACTGGATTGCAGGAGGGCGATTCCTCAACAACGAACCTGAGAGCTAAGCCCTGACATTCTGGGAGTAATAAGACTGCTTTCCTCAAAGCAGCTTTATTTATCTATTTAATTATCTATTTATACATTTTATATCGAGGATAATGGAATAAGCACTCGTGTGCTTTTTTACATCTAGTCCCCGTGTGTATTCAGTTTTGTAAATATCGTCTGTCCCCACCGGCACACATTGGCCTACTCTTACGAGAAGCGGAACAGGATTTAACGTGTGCTCAAGTGTATCTGCGTTCGTTTGCACACGGGGCCTCGGTTTATAGTCTCATCCGAAGGACTTTTGGGGGCAGTGGAGTCAGCACTGATGTGAACTGCAGGAGAAAAATCCCCTCGAACGGGAATCGAACCGGGGTGATCAAATTGCGAGCCAGTGTTCTGACCACTAGGCTATCCCGTCCCACTTGGGAAGTCCATCATTGAAATAAACTGTGGATAAACAATGACCCCCAAATCCACTATTGAAAATCATACATGTCATTTCCCAATGAACATTTTTAGCAACTGACCGAAAAATCTTACACACACACACACACACGCACGCACGCACGCACACGCAACACAACACACACACCAATACACACCACAGACACACGCACAACACACACGGAAAAACTTTCACACACACACACACACACACACACACACACACACACACACACCACACACACACACACACACACACACACACAACCACAATACACACACACACACACACACACACAACACACACACACACACACACACCACACACACATCACACAGGGAGACAGAGACAGAGCACAGGCCCAGACACACACACACATATGTACAGAGAGAAATTGCTCTCTCTCTCTCTCTCTCTCTCTCTCTCTCTCATCCTCTCTCTCTCTCTCTCTCTCTCTCTCTCTCTCTCCTCTCTCTCTCTCCTCTCTCTCACTCTCTTTTTTATTGTGGCTTCTGATTTTCGTTTCTGAATGGGTGCATTTTTATTTTCTTATTATGTATAATGTCCTTATTCCTTTATGTTGTTTGGTACTGCATATAGTTTTACTGTTTAGTATCTTTTTATCTTGATGTTATCCCTGAAAAGGGCGGGGACTGGATGTAAAAAGCACATTGAGTGCTTATCTATTATCCTCGAATAAAAGAATTTTGCCTTGCCTTGCCTTGCCTTGCTTTGCCTTGCCCTCTCTCTCTCTTCTCTCTCTCTCTCTCTCTCTCTCTCTCTCTCTCTCTCTCTCTCTCTCTCTCTCACTCACACACACAACACACACACACACACCACACACACACACACACACACACACACACACACACACACACACACACACATTCTAGCCTTGTCCCATCTCTTTTCTGACTTATAGGCATACTTTACTTTACTTCGTCCCCTTGTGACTCTAGGGTAGTGTATCGAGCTTGATCGAGGGCGGTTTTTCGAGGGGGGTGGGGAG
>JASPKP010007634.1:0-12546 GCA_030674155.1 Stramonita haemastoma
AACAGTGCATGTTTTGGTTTATTTTTTAAAGTTTTCTTGGAAAAAAAATTGCAAAGGGGTTTCAATTGTTCTGTAATGAAAACAGCGTATCTGTTTTTTTTAGATATTTTTTTAAATTTTTCTTTTCTACCAAAATCTTCCCCCCCTTTTTTCTTTTTATTATTTCCTTTTTAAAACTCTAATATGCCCCCCAAAAAAAAAAAACCCCGTCTTTTACATGGGATTTTTGTCCCTACCAAATTTCTCAAGGGAAAAAAAAGGGTGATTTCACCCAATTAAAAGAAACAAAAAGATATAAAGGGGAAAATGCAAAGAAAAAAAAAAAAGAAAAAGAGGGGATTTTTGAAAAAAATGGAGGCCCACGGCCGTTTTTCCCTTTTTAGTCCGCCGATTTATGTCCTTATCTTAAAAGGGGTAAGGGTAAATTTTTTTGGAAGGGGAGCCAAAGAATTTTTTTTTCCCCTATTGCCCCTGCCCCTTTTTGTTTTCCCCGAGTTCCCCCTCCCCTCCCCCCTCAGGGGGCCCCAACAACCCTTCCCTTCTTCTTCCCCAATTTTCCCCTCCTCTTTGACTCTCCCCATCCTTTTTTTCTCTCCTTCCTCTCCCCCCTTCCCCCTTCCTTTTCCTCCCCTCTCTCCCCCAACCCCTCTCTGGTGCCCCCCCCCCCTTTTGGGGGGGTGCGGGGCGCCTTTTGCGCGCGCATGTTTTCCCCTTATTTATTAAAATTTATTTTTTAATCGAGGGTAAAGGGGAAAATGCACTCCCTGCTTTTTTTTAAATCCCGTTCCGGTTTCGTATGCAGGGTTTTTTAAATTCTGACACTGGGCCACAGGGACACTAGGGGCCACTCTTTTTAAAAAGCGGAACAGGTTTTTTAAATTGTGCAAAAAAAGTTCTGCTGCTTTGCAACCCCCGGGGCCCTCGGGTTTTTAGTCCTACCCGAAGGACCTTTTTTTTAAAGGGGGGGGGGGGGGGGGGGGGAGGGGGTTAAAATGGAGTCTGCACCGAGGTTAACCCCATGGAAAAAATAACTTCCCTGAACAAGGGTTAGAACCGATTGCGAGCCGGTTTAAAACTCTAAACCCCTAGGCTAAAACCCCCTACCCCTTTTGTGTGTGCGTGGACGGCGCGTTTTGTGTGCGTGGGGAAGGTGATAGGTTTTAGGGAGGGATGGAAGGGGGGTGTTTTTGGAAAGTTTTAAAGGAGAAGAGAGAGAGAGAGAAGAGAGAGAGGAGAAGAGAGAGAGAAGAGAGGGGAGAGAGGAGAGAGATACGGGTACAGATACAGAAACAGATACAGTTTCAAAAGAGACCGAACCGCCGACCCGTCAGACAGACAGAAAGAAAATTGAAGCTGTGGAGAACAACAAAAAGACAAGACAAGGCAAAAAAAAGTTGTAATTTTAAAAAAGTTTTAAAGTAATTTCTGTTTCAGCAAAGCGGGTTTTTCCCCCCTTTTGCCTCTTTTCAAAAGTACAAAAGCTCAAAATTCCCTCTTCAAATCAAAATTTAATTGGTTTTCCCGGGAAAAAAGGGGAAAAAAAAAAAAGCTCTCGGGATACCCATTCCCTTGCTGAAATGGGTTAAGGCACCCCCGTTGAACTTAAAGCATAGGAATACACAAAGCTTGCTTGCTTGCTTGCGCCCCCACACAGACACCCACACACAAAAACACAAAACCCCACAACAACACCCACACACACACACACACACACACAAAACGCACAAAAACATACTTTCACACACATACAGGGATATAAAATATATATATTTTAAAAATATATTTTTTTATATATAAAAATATAATATATATATATATATAAAATACCCCAAAACCCCCACGTGGGGTGCGCGCTTTTTTTTCTTTTCGGGCGAAACCCCTCAGGGCAAACGACTATTATTTTTCTGTCCCTATAAGCCAAAATTTTGTTGGCTGGCCCTTAAGCGCCTGACAAGTCAGGGGGCCCGGGACATCGACTTCGGGGAAAGGGGGAGAGTTGTTATCCATAAAAACATTCTTTCCCGGAAAAAGGGAGGAAAAAAGACCAAGAAGGGAGAAAATAGACGAAAAAAGAAGTGACAAAAAAGTAAAGGGGGAAAAAGGGAGAAAAAAAAGAGAAAGGGGTAGGGGAAAAGGGAAATTTCCCAGCACCAAAAAATTTCCAAAAAGGGGGGGATTTTTTAAATTTCCCAGGAAATTTTGGACCCCACACTGAAAATGCCCTGCATACGTCTGGGGGTAAATTTGAATCCCGTTGGAAATTTTCCCCGTCTGTCCACCCTTTCAGTTTGCCTTTCGGGCTAAATGAAACGACAAGGGTTTTTTTTTTTTTTCTCCCCTTTTCCCAAGGGGAGGGGCAATAAAAGGAGAAGGGGGGTGTAATTTACTTTTTGTTTCTGGTTTGGGTTATAAAGAGATTATTTCATAACAAATTTCCCCTGAGCTATTTCCGCATCGACTAAACCCCGAAAGGGCTGGGGGCAACAGGGGCATTTACCGTATCCACCCCTTTCATTCCATTTCTGGGGTGTTTTGCTCTTTTTGGGAAACCAGAAATCTTTTCATGTCAAAACCCTTCCCCTTTGCCCACCCCACAAAATTTTTTTAAATAATTTCCCCGTGTCCCAAAGTTTTTGGGCTGCAAAAGAAAAAGTAGGCAAAGAAAAAAGAATTTGATCATTTTGTTTTTTTTTCTGCAAAAACAGGACATTTTCCTTTTCTGACTTTTTCTTTTTTTTCTTTTTTTTTCAATTTCTTTTTATTTTTTTTTTCTGTTAACTTTTTTGTAAAAAAGCAAAAAATATCATTGTTTTAAATTCCAAAAGTTTATGAAACATATGTTTCGAGAGAATAAATACACTTTCAAATTTAGGTTTGTTTCAAAAGACGAACAAACGGAAAACCCCACGCACAAAACAAACACACCAAAACACCGCACAAAAACCCACAAAAACACACACACACATAATCACCACACACACCCCACACACAAAAACACCCAACACCCCACACACACAACACACACCCCCCACACACACACACCCCCCTTTTCAAAACAACACAGACACCCCAAACAACAAGCCCAAAACAAACACACACACCCCTTTTAAAAAAAACACAAAATTAAAACAAAAACAACCCCAAAAACGGGGGAACAAAAAAAAACCCGCACAAAATACACATAGACCTATACAAAAAAACCCCACGCACCCAAATTTTTCTACTTTGTTATTTTAAATTTAGTAGTATCTTTTTGCATTTTTGTAGCCCCTCAATAGCATTTAAACATTTTTTTTAAAAAAAAAAAAATCGTACCTACATAGCAGCCCTTGGGAAACCCGCTTAAACCCGGAAATGCAAAAGGCTAGTGTGGGCGTTTATAGCATTTAAAAATTTTTCCCCGGTCCCGGGCATTACTGGGAAGATAGTGTGTGAAATGGTGTCGGGCGAAAGGGAGAAGAAATCATTTGAGACAGAAAGACCTACCTTCAGACCTTAAAAAACCCCCAAACCCCCCAAAAAAGGAGAAAAGAAATTTGTGGCAATCCTTTTTTTAATTTTTAAAAAAGGAAGGGAAAAGATATTGGGAAGCCATATTGCCACATTAAAAAATTTAAAATCTAGCTCTGCAGTGTTGGGCCGTCTATGTGCCTGCCGGTAATAAAACCCGGTTTTAAAATCAATTAAGGCTGCGGGGAAAAAACCTTTTTTGTACCCACACTTGCAAAAGGGTTTTTCTGTCTGCCAAGGGGGCACTTTTTTTTCCCTTTTCGAAAATTTATAAAGGATGGGCATAGTTTTTTTTTCCCTAAAATTTGTTTTTTTTTCCCCCGAAAAATTTTATCTTGTGCTCAAGGTAAAAAAAAGCACAGAAAAATACATTTGTTTTTTTCCCTATCTAAAAAAACATTGGGATAATTCTAACTAACCCCCCCCCCCAACTCCCACCTTTTTTTTTCTTTTCCCAAAAGTAGAGAGAAAAAGGGCTGTCTCTTTGTGTTTCTTTAAAACCCAAAAACATTGAAAATACATCCCAAAAACCCCTTTTCGTGTAATTTTTTTTATTTAACAAAATTTTTCTCCGCTGATCTTCGCTCCAAACGGGGAGGGATAAAGTGTTCTAGTTTTCTCATTCTTTTTTTCCTTTTTTTAAAGCCCTTTTTTTGCAATTTTTTTTTTTGTAGGCTACAAAAAACAGAAACCAGGGCCAAAAAAACAAAAAATTTAAAACCCAAAAAAAAACCCCCTGAAAACAAAAAAAAAACTCAGAGGAGCAAAAATCAAAAAACCATATCATCAAATTTTTAAAAAAAAAAAACCCAAAACCTTTTCTGAATCAATCATAACTTTTGGGAGTGGGGAAAAATGTCTCTTACTTCTTTTGCTACCTTTTTAAAAAATTACACTTGGGGTTTCAAAATCCCAAGAGTCTTTTAAACCACTTTTCCATTTAAGATAAATTTTGGGATATTTGGGGGGGAAAATAAAACAAAGGGGACTTTCTACACTTTGGGACATTTTTGAGCATAAAAAAACCCAGAACGGGGGGAGGGGAAAAAAAACCCAGGGAAAAAAAAAACAACCCAAAACCCAAAGCTAATTCCACCCAACCTACTAATTTAGGGGTTAGCTGCCCCCCCGGACCCACCTTTTTTTTTGAAAAACCCCCCCTCCTTGCAACAAAGGATCAAACCCTTATCCCAGCCCAGCAGTCTGTCAAAATGCTTAATCGCCATAGCTGTCAAAAAAGCACCAGGATAATCCCCAGGGAAAAAAGTAAAAATGGGGGACAATGGATTTTACTGAAACCCCCCCCGTTCCTTCCTTGTTTTTTTTGCCACCGCTGCTCTGGGCCCTATTCCCCGGCCCTCTGCAGTTGAGTTTAAATTTTATGTTAGATTAATTTTTGTATTTAGAAAACCCAAGGGGAGAGTAAAAAATATCAATAAGGATCAGTTTTTGCGCGGCCCCTTTTTTTTTTGTGTTTTGTGTTGTTTTGTGGTGTGTGTGTGTTTTGTGTGGTGTTTTTGGTGTGTGTGGGGTGGGGTGTGTTTTGTGGGGTGTTGGGGGGTTTTGTGTGTGTATTTTTTCATTAAAGTGATGGGGGTTCCTTTCAAAGCGTATTTTAAGAAGTTAAAAAAAAATGTAAAAAAGATTGAACCCTTTAGACATAAAGGAAAAAAAGATTTAAGAGAGAGAAAAAATAATGACAGGGGAGGGGAAATTTAAAAAGGGAAGAGAGAGGGAAGAAAGAAATGCCAAGAAGCGGGGGCGACAGCAAAAAGGGAAAAATAAAACACGTTATTAAGGGGGCAAACGAACCCGAAAAAAAGCATAGTCTAAAAAAAAGCCATATCCCTTTCCACCCCCCCCTTTCATAATCTAATTAAAAAAAAACCCCCTCTGATCTCCCGAACCCTTCCCAGCTGGGTCCTCCAAACCCAAAAACCGGGGTTGAATTTTTGCCCTCGGAAAATTCCATCCCGGGGGTTTTTTTTCGTTTTAAGGGACGAACCCCACCACCAACTTCATGTTCAGGGGAAACCCGATAGTTAAGATCTGCAAAAGGCCCCAAGAAAACGAAGAATCTCATCCCTATGAAAATTTCCCCTCTTATTGTCCCGGGGCCCTCCCAGCACTTGGGCCAAGAGGAAAAAACTTTAAAATCACGGATTTTGGGGCCCCAAACATTTTCCAAAAATGCCGCCATTGCCCCCAACCCAACCCCCCCCATCCTCCCCGTCCCCTTTTCCCCCTAGCTGATTTAAAAAAACACAGGGCCCAAAGGGGAAAGGTTTTTTGTTTTTGAGCCCCATTAAGGGGGTTAATAGGTTTCATGCACAAATAAATCCAAAGGCACTTTCGCTCAAACACACACACACAAACCCCAAAACACCCCACACAACACCCAAAACGCAACCGGGACGGGCCATGCACGCACACCCGCACCACCCCGCACCCCAACCCCAAGGGCCCCCCACGCACCACCCCAACGCCCCCCACACATAAAAACACGCACACACGCACTCACACACAATACACACACCATCCAAACACACAAAAACAAAACACAACACACATACACACACACACACACAAAACACACACAACACACACAACACAACCCCAACCCCACCACAAACAACACACACACACACAGGAAAGCTGAAAGGGAACTGGCCCCCAAAAGGGGGGAAAAGAATGGCGTTTTTAAAAAAACAGGGCAAATTTTATTTTTCCCCACTGGGAAAATTTTTCCCAAGGGGCTTGGTGGGGCCCCCTCCCCAAGAGTTCAATCTGTTACAGAATTTCAGGAATTTTTGGGGAAAGGGAGATTTTGGCTTTTGCGGTGCAGGCGTTGTGCCCCGCGTGTGGGCGCAAATGTCGTGTGTGTGTGGGTGTGGTTGGTGTGTGTGTGTGGTGTGGTGGTGTGGGTGTTAAAATGTGGGGTTTTTGGGGGGGGGGGGGGGGGGGGTTTGGGGGGGTTTGTGTGTTGGTGGTGTGTGTGTGTGTTGGGTGTGAAAGTGGTGTGTGGGGTGTGTGTGGTGTTCCTCTGTTTTTTCCATCTCCCTCTTTCCCGTCTGTCTCTGTCTCTCTCCTTTTTCAGACCAAAAACTAATTGGGTCTAGGATGTCCCTTAAAAGCCAGGGGCTGTGCTGCAGTGGTTTTAAAGGGGCCCCGGTTATAGGGCCCGGAGGGGCGCGGGTTTTGGGAAAAATTTTAGAGGGCCATGGGGGTTTTTCTTTTTCACCCGGGCCGTTCTTTCCCATTGGGAAAAGGGAAAACTGGGAACCCGGCCCGTCCCCTCCAGTTAGTTTTTTATAGGGCCCCGCCCCACCACCCCAAAGGCCATATCGGGGCTTTTAAAAACCTTTGTAAAATGTTAAAATCTCAAATAAAACTGTGCCCCTTTAAAACAGATTAAAAAAGATATAAAGGCCAACGGAAATATACTAAACTGTCCTTCCCCTTTTATTTGACAAAAACCCTGGGTTCAAAAACCCTAAGGGGCAAACCCTGGGGGGAGACACTGGCGTTTGGGGAAAAAGCACCGATCACACATAAAAATTTAGAAAAAAACCAAAAAACCAGATTCCCAAAGCCAACCCTTTTTCTTAGCGACCGACTGTCACCCTGAGGATGGGGGCAAAACCCAGGGGGCGGGGGGAGAGAAATTTTAAGTGAGCGGTGTTGGGAAAAGCCGACAAAACGGAAATTCACTGAAATTGGGAAGCAAAGAAAAAGACGTGTTCTTTCCCAAAAGTAGAAACAAAATGTAAACTTTAAATTTTTTTTGGGGTTTAAAAATGAAGGATTTGGGTTCTGCTATAATAAGAAAAGAGATCTTTTTGGGAATAAATTCAGGGACCCCCCCCTTTTCTTTAATATGTTTTTACCCACTTTCTTTTAAAAAGCAACCTATTGTAAAAAGCTGGCATGATCTCTTTCCGTCTAAACATAATGTCCCCTTTGGGGGTTTTAAAATGAAGCCCCTCTTTTGCCCACCTCCCCCAAAAAAAAAGATACATCAAAAAAAAAGGGGAAAAGGGGGGAAAGGGTTTTTTGGGTCACTTGGAAGTGGTATCATTTTTCATTTCAATAACCTCGAAAACGGGATGTTTATTTTGGAAAAACCAAGATTAAAGATTTGGGTGCGGCTCTTTTTCCCGTTTGTATTTTCTGTTGTTTCGTCTTTTTTTTTTTCATGTTGTTGTTGTTTTTTTTTTTGTTTTTTTTTTTTTTAAAATCTGTTCGTTTAGCGCCCTTCTGCCTTCTATGTCTGTGCCCCCCCTCTCCCCCTCTCTGTCCTTCCCCTCACCTAAAATTACTTTCACTCCTCCACCACCCCCTCTTTCACTCATCCTCTCCTTTGTTCCTTTCCTCCCCTCTCTCCTTCCTCCCTCTCTCCTTCCCCCTCTTTCCTTCCCCCTTTTCCTTTCACCCATTCCCCTCTCCCCCCCCCTTCTCTCTTCCTCTCGTCCCTTTTCTCTCTCTTTTCTCCCCCCACACAACACACACAACCGGGGATAAACTGGGTGGGGTTTCCCAAAATAAAATTAAAGTTTTTCAGGGAGGGCTTTAAAAAGAAAACTAGAAAATTTGTTCTTTCTAATTTTTCTTTAAGGAAAATGATTAATTCCTCTTTTTTTAACCCCTTTAAACCCCAAATTTAAACTTGAACTATTGCACCAAAAATTGGGATGGGCTCCTACTTGAAAAACCTTTTTATATTTCCCTTGTCTTTAAAAGCATCAATAAATAAAAGGAAGCCACAACAATCCCCTTTAAAAAGATGCCTAATAGAATAAAAGAACAGAGAAAAAAAAAGATAAATTTAAATAAAGGTTTTTTTTTTCCAAAAGCCGGTTTTGGGGTGACCCTTTACGGAACCCGATTTGAAATTTATAAAAGAAATTTTTTAACCCGGGTTTTTTTCCCGTCGGCTTGGTCTAAAAGTTTTTTTTCTTTCCATCTTTTCACTCCACTGTGGGGCTTTTCTTTTGTTTTTATTTTCTGTCTTTCCCTGTCCCCTCATTGTCTGTCCCCCTTTTTTTTCTCTTTTCTGTCTACGTGTTTGTGTGTGTGTGTGTGTTTTGGGGGTGTGGGGTGTGTTTGTGTGTGGTGGGTGTGTGTGTGTATTGTGTGTGTGTGTGTGTGTGGGGGTGTGTGTGTGGTGGGGGTGTGGTTTGTGGGTGTGTCCTTTTAAATTGGTTTTTCTTTTTCTCTCTGTCTGTCCCATCTGTCTGTGGGGTGTGGTGTGTGTTGTGGGTGTGTGGGGTGTGTGTGTTGTGTCCCTCTCTCTCCCCTCTCTCCCTCTCTCTCCCTCTCTCTTCTCTTCTCTCTCTCTCCTTTTTCTCCTCTACCCCTTTTCCCTTTTTCTCTCTCTTCTCTCTCTCCAAAGCCTTTTTTCTCCTCTCTTTTTCTTCTCTGGGGAGGGATAGCCTAGTGGGCCGAACATTGGGGCTCGCAATTTGACGACCCCCGGGGTTTGAAACCGAGGAGATTTTTCTCCTGGGGTTAACATCGGTGCTGACTCCACTCCCCCCCCAAAAGTCTTTCGGATGAGACTTTAAAAAACCCAGGCCCCCGTGTGCGGACCACCGGGAGAACCCCTTGCGCACAGGTTAAAAATTCCTGTTTCCTTTTTTTTCGTAAGAGAAACCCCATCGTGTGCCGGGGGGAAAACAGATGACATTTACAAAAGGGCCTAAAAAGGGGGACGGGAAATAAAAAAAAAGCACAAGAGTGTTTTTTTCCCATTACCTTTCCGATATAAAAAAATAAATAAAATAAATCTCTCTCTCTCCCCTTCCCCACCCTCCCCCTAGGGGCCCTAATTATTGGGATGATTTTTTACACAAGCAAAAAGTGAACAAAAAACAATTAAATTTGGTTTTACATTTGAGATTTTTGAGTCTGGGCGTACTCAAGAAATGTTCTTTTTCTTTTTTTCCCCCCTTTTCCTAAATTCTTTTTCCGGGCCCCCCTTTTTTTATTAATTTTTCCCCCCCCCCCCCCCCCCCCCCTCTTTTTTTTTAAATATTTTTTTTCACAAAACTTTCCCTCCCCATTGAAAAAATATTTTTAAACGGGCGATGTTCCCCTATCTGACACTTAGCAGGGTCTCAAACCAAACGTCAAAAACGTTCCCCTTGAAATTTTGAAAAGAATGTTAAAAAAAAACCCTTTTAAAAAAAAGACATGCATAAAAGAAAGAAAAAGAAAAAGATACAGCTTTGAATAATTTGGGAAAGTGGAAATTATTTTTCATTAAATTATTTTTCTGTGACTTAAACATTGATTTTGGGGAAACCCAAAAATTTAATTTTGTAGGGTTTTCCCTTTTTTTCCTCGTTAGTCAGTGTGTGGGGTCTGCCTTTTTTTTTCTTTTTCCCCCTTGTTTTTGTTCCCTTGGGGGCTGGCGCATCCCCTCTGTGGTGAAAATTAAATGAATTTTTTGTTTTTTTCCCCCTGTTTTTCTTGCCCCTTCTTTTTTGGGTTCTGTCTCTTTTTTTTTCTTTTTCTCCTTCCTTTTCCCAGTCTCTCCCCTTTTTTTTCCCCTTTTATGTTTTTCCCCCCTCCCTCCCTTTTTCTCCCCTCTCTCTTTCTTTCTCCCTCTCCCCTTTTTCCCCCTCTTTCCCCTTTGGGTCCTCTTTCCCCTCTCTCTCCTCTCTCTCTTTCCCCACCCCGTCCGGTTACCTTGGTAATTTTTCCCTTTCTCGGCAGGCCACCGTTGCATTAAAGTGGTCGTAATTGGGTTTCCCTTTTTTCTTTTTTTTAATTTATTTATTTTTATTTTTTTTAAAGTTGCGATAGTAGCAAACGAATAAAATGAAAACTGTAACATGGTTTGGGTTTCTAAAAAGGGGTTCACAACCATTTTTTTTCCCGAAAAAAACAAATTTTGTTTATCCTGGGATTCCGGGATCTTTTGTCTACCCTTTTTCTAGTTTTTTATTTTTTTTCCCTTTTAGCCCCCCACCCTTTCCCCAAATGAAACCTATTATATTACAAAAACTTTTTTTCTGTTAAACCCTAAAACAAAACTTCTTATGATGTCCCCAGCTTTAAATTTTTTGTGTGTGGGGTGTGTAAAAATGGCCCCCAAAAATTTTTGATATCAAATGGGGAAAAAAAAAAAAAAAAAAAAATTTGGAAAAAAAAAGGGGAAACAGAAAGAAACACCTCGCGATGAATTTATTTTTTTTTTGGGAACCAAAGTCCCATATTTTTCCCACCAATTTTTCCCTTTTGTTTTGCCTTTTTCCCGTTTATTTATCCGACCCGAAAAGAAACAAGCTTGCATGATATTTTTTTTCTGTAAAGGGGTACTGCCCTTCTCTTTTTTGTCCCAAATTTAAATCTGTGTGCCCTGCTCTCCACCTTGACCCGTCATTTTTTCTCTTTTTTTCCCCTCTCGGGCCCGCCCCTGCTAAACCCCCCCCCTTGTCCCTAACGGGGGCTATCTGTCTGTCCGGGCTCCTCTTGCCCCTTTTCTCTGTTTCTTTTTCGCCCGTCTGTCTGTCTTATCTGTCTGTTTCTTTCTCTGTCTGTTTTGTCTGTCCCGTCCGTCGGGCCCTACTGTTTTTTCCTCTTGTCTGTCTGTTTTGGTTTTTGTTTTGTCTGTTTTGGGCACCCCTCATTTTCTCTTTTTCTCTCTCCCCCTCCCCCTCTCTTTTTCCTTTTTCGTCTCCTCCCCCTTCCCCCCCTCCCCTCCTTTTCCTTTCCCTTTTTTCCTTCTCTCTCTCTCTTTTTTTCTCTAAACTCCCGCCCCTCTAAATTTTTCTCCCTTCCCCCTCCCTCCTTCCCCTCTTCCTTTTTCTGTGTTTTTTGGGTTTTTTTCCCCTTTTGAATTGGGGGACTTTTAAAAAACCCAGGGGGGCCCCCTGTGCAAAAGCACCCCAGAACATCCCTTGGGGGCAACCCAAAAAATTTTAAATTTTCCCCTTTCCCCCTTTTTTCGTAAAGGGGGTTTTTCCAAATTTTGTGGGGCCCTTTGGGGGGAGGTGACAAAAAATTTTCAAAAAACCCGCATACACCCGGGGGACTGGGGAAAAAAAAAAACACAAGGGGTGCTTTTCCCAATTATCTTCGACATAAAAAAAAAATTTAAATCTCCCCACCCCCCCTCTCTCTCGTTTTTTTTCGTTTTTTCCCCCTCCTCCTTTTCCCCCTCCTTTTCTCTCCTCCCTCAACCCAATCTCTCTCCCCTTTTTTCCTTCCCCCTCCCCTTCTCTCTCTCTCTCCCCTCTCTCTCTTATATTAGAACAAACTTCGAATTAAATTTTGTAACAAAGTGTATTGTTGATTGGGCCTTTTACAACACTGTTTTTTTTTAAAGGGGGTCTAGTAATAAGGGGATACTTTTTTTTAAATTTTTCTTATTTTTTTTCCGCCGGGGGAATTTTCTCTTTTTTTCCCGTTTTTCTTTTTTTAAATGAAAAACCCCCTTTATAAACCAGGGATGTTCCCCCCACCTTTACAAACCCTACCATTTTGCCTCTCCCCCTCTCCTTAAGGGGATTTTTTTTTTGGGTGATTTAAAAAAAAAAGAAAAACAGTTTTTTTAAAAACCCTAAAAAAAATGGACAAACAAAGGAAAAAAAGTGAAAAGGGCCCCCTTTGGAAAAAAGGGACAAGCAAAGCCTTTTTTTTTCTTTTTTGATTATTTTTGTGACAAATCTTGTCCTTTTTGTGTTTTTCTCACCCCCCCCTTTTTTTTCCTGTTTTTTTTTTTTGCTTGTCTTTTTACCCCCTCCCGACCCTTTCCCGTCTGTCTGGTGTTTTTCTATCTGTCTGTCTGTCTTGTCTCCCCCCTGTCCCCTTTTCCCCCCCAACCCCAAAACACACACATACACTGAGTGGGGAAGACCCTACTGTTTTTAAAGGGAAAACGTAAAAAAATTCTTTTCTTTTTTGGAAATTTGAGGGGAAGGTTAAGACAAATTCAAAAACCCGTAAAATAATGCTAAAAAAAGAGGGGGGGGGGGCGGGGGGGGGGGGGTGGGGTGTAAAGTTTTTTGGGTTCCCTTGGGGTTTTTCTTC
>JASPKP010007636.1:5000-12542 GCA_030674155.1 Stramonita haemastoma
CACACAGACACACCACACACACACACACACACACACACACACACACACACACACACACACACACACACACACACACACACACACAAGCACACACACACGTGCAAAGACACAAAAACAAAACGAAACCAACAACCAAAGCACTCTCCGCAAGGGGGTGAAATGCATAAAATAACAACATTTTCTTGTATGCATCAAAAGCGCCCCCCTCCCCCCCACCGCCCCCTCTACTTTCCAGCATTTGCAGGGAGGAGGAGGAGGAGGAGGAGGAGGAGGAGGAAGAAGATTATAATAGAAAGCTGCAGGAGGAGATGTTTGATGGCCTAAAGAGGGAGGAGTGGGAAAGTGCAGGACCACAGAAACGCTCTGCTTCATGACATAAGTGTTCAACTCCATCGTGTTGTACACAGTCCTGTTTGTGTGCAGGAGGCAGGAGCAACCCCATGGTTGAGAGCGCTCTCTCTGGTATCTCTGTCTGTCTCTGTTATATCTCTCTGTCTCTATCTCTCTCTTTCTCTCTGTCTCTCTGTCTCTGTCTCTGTCTCTGTCTCTGTCTCTGAGTAAATGTGTGTTTTTCTTTTCTTTTTTCATCAGTGATAAATCATGTCTTATTTGTGCATTTGCTTCATAAATGATATGGAAGAACGTATTGGTACACCCCAAGCCCAGCCAATGTATTGTGGTCCAAGGCCAATGTACATTAAATCATTTCAGTGTTCAGTGTTCAGTGTTCTCTCTCTCTGTCCTTGTCTGTGTTACCTATCTGGCTGGCTGGCTGTACGTCTCTGCCTCTGTCTGTCTGTCTGTCTGTCTCTGTCTGTCTGTCTGTCTCTGTCTGTCTGTCTGTTTCTGTCTCTCTGTCTCTGTCTCTCCCTGTACCCCTATTTGCCTATCTGGCTGGGTGTCTCTGCCTGTGTCTGTCTGTCTCTCTCTGTCTCCCCCACCCCCTCTCTCCCTCTCTCTCTCTCTCTCTGGGCCTGTCTGCATGTCTGGCTGGATGGCTGTGTGTCTGTCTGTCTCTGTCTGCCTGCCTGCCTGCCTTCCTGCCTGTCTGTCTGTCTGTCTGTGTGTCTGTCTCTCTTTGTCTCTGTCTCTGTCCCTGTCTGTGCTGCCTATCTGGCTGAATGGCTGTGCTGTGTGTCTCTGTCTCCGTCATTGTCTTTCTCTCTCCCTCCCTCCTACACACACACACACACACACATACACACACACACACACACACACAACATACACACACACACACACACACACACACACACACACACAGACACACACATACACACACTCACACATCAGACTACCAAATACAAATATTGCTAAAAGAGATGAAGTATCCCCCACTCCAACCTGGGAACTCAAAAGAGCACACTTTGATATAAATTATATTGAGTTAATAAAGAATTGTAATATAAATCTAGTATCTTCTCAAGCAAAAATTCATTTGGAAGAACACTATTCAAACCATTTAAAAGTTTTCACTGATGGCTCAGTCTTAAACAATAATGCCGGTGCTGCATACATTATACCAGAGCTGAAATCGGAAAAATCATTTCATCTTGGGGAGAATATGTCAATTTTTACAGCAGAACTCATAGCAATATTAATGGCACTCAGTTTCCTAATTGATTTCCCAAGAGCTGTTTTCCGCATTCTTTTTTGTGTTGATTCCAAATCAGTAATTCAAGCCATCAGTTCTATGCAAACAAAAGTTAGATCAGAACTTGTTTTTGAGATTTGTCATTTAATTCATCTCCTCACCCTCAAAGGTTCAGATATAACTTTTTGTTGGATTCCATCTCACTCTGGTATACATTACAATGAAACAGTTGATCTTTTAGCAAAAAATGGGGCAAAACAATTGATAGATGTGGAAAATTTGACACTTCATTTGTCACTACAAGAATGTTATCAGATTGTGGAAAAAGCAGAACAAAAGTTATTCCAATATGAAGAAAAGAAACTTGGTTGTCAAGGTGTATATGAAAGGATGGTAAAATTTCAGTCCTTTGTTAAAAAATATGAAACAGATTTTTCTTGTATAAAAGAAATTGTTTCTCTGGCTTGCAGATGGGAAATGAACTGTTTTAAAACAAAATATGTTGGACATGTATCTTGCATATGTGGACATAGTATAACTGTTGATCATATATTGATATGCAGCATGCTGAAAAGTTATATACCTGTTCTTACCTCATCATCCTCATCAGAGATATTCAATGATCCATTACTGAGGTATACATTTTTCAAATCATTACTGTACTGTCCTATTGGTTCTTTATTATGATTATTACGGACTTAGAAGTCATTTCCCATTGTTGATTAGATTTTTCTCTTGTTGGTTATGGTTGTAAATAGTTTTATTGTTCATGCGTTAGATTCTGTTCAGAATTTGGAATTTTTACTTTTTTGTATTTAAGAATTATATACATTTGTGTTTATTATTATTATTATTATTTTTTTTTTTCTTAACTGTTCTGTGTAGATTTTGTGAATTAACCCCCTTCCCCACTTCCAAAACTCCTCCCCCCTACCCCCCACCCCCCTCCCCACATACACACTCACACACACTTTTTTATTTATTTATTTATTTATTTTTTTTTTTTTTTTTATATATATATATTTTTTTAAATGTCTAATATCACATTTTGTGAAAAGACGTAAAATGAATCGAACACATCAAATGCAGGTTCGATCATATGGGATAGCCTTTCTCAAGCTTTTTTTCCCAGCTGTCAAGCACATGATAAGCTTCATTGCTTTGAATAAAACATAAAAAAAACCGACATCTTTCTCAGAACAATGCTGACAATTTTGTCTAAAAAGCGAACAGGAATGAATCGAGTTCTTTTATGTATGCTCTTTCTTGTCAAATTCCATTAAAAACCTGGAGTAGCCTAAAATTAAGAATCCCTTTCTGACACTTTAAAAATAAATACCGTTACAAATCTATCGGAAGTAGCATAATCCTTCTTTAAAGCTCATGTGAAGCTTACATGAAAATGGTTCTAGCTGAACAAAATTGATTTTTTTCCCCTGGGGGTTGGGGACTAGGGGGGGGGGGTGGGGGGGTAGGGGGGTGAAGGTATATTGCATGCATGCTGTGTAACGACCTGTCATGTTGGATTTGTCGCCGTGTCATTGTGATCAGTTTTCTGTTGGAGGGCTAGTGACAGAGGCCTGAGGATAGAATTGCGTGGGGTTGTCTGCCTAGGGGCTTTGTCAGCTTGTCAGTGTGGGTTTTGGGGAAAAAGAGAGAAGTCTATTGTTGCTAGTCTTTGTTTGTTGTTGTTGTTGTTGTTGTTGTTGGTTTTCTTTTCGTCTGTTTTTTTCTCTCACCGCGCTGCTTGTGGTTATTACTTTGTTTTTGTTTGTGTGGCTGGATTTTTTTGTTTGTTGTGTTGTTTTGTATTGTTTTCTGTTTTTTGTTGTTGTTTAGTTTGGTTGTTTTTTGTATGTTGTTTTGTTGTATATGTTTCTTTTGTTTTTGTTTTGTTTATTTTGTTGTTGTTGCTGTTTGGTTTTTTTTTATTGCGTTGGCTTTGTCTCGTTTTGTATTTTTGGTGGCGGTGGTGATGGTGGTGGTGGTGGTGGTGGTGATGGTGGTGGTGGTGGTGGTGGTGGTGATGGTGGTGGTGGTGGTGGTGGTGGTGTGATGGTGGATCTTTTAAAACAAATCTTTTTGTTTGCCAGTTTTATTCGTCTTTGTTTTGATTTTCGTGTGTATGTTTCCTTTTTTCTTGTTGGTTTGCCTACTCTGCTTTGACACGTTTGTGTTTGTTTTCGTTTTTATTTTTACCTTAAAACAACCCTTTTTCCTGTAGCTGCTACATCATATCAAGTAGAAAGGGAGGGTTGAGGCATGGGGGACAGACAGACAGACAGACAGACAAACAGACAGACAGACAGACAGACAGACAGAGAAAGAGAGAGACAGACAGACAGATAGAAAGGCAGACAGACAGACACAGAGACAGCCAGCCAGCCAGCCAGCCAACCAGACATACAGAGAGAGAGAGAGAGAGAGAGAGAGAGGAGAGAGAGAGAGAGAGAGAGAGAGAGAGAGAGAGAGAGAGAGAGAGAGAGAGAGAGAGGAGAGAGAGAGAGAGAGAGAGAGAGAGAGAGAGAGAGAGAGAGAGAGAGAAGGCACACACAGAATATCGAAACTGGCACAGTCAAATCCAATCACTCTGCCTTTCTTTTTAAAACCATAATAGGTAACACGAAGTTACGATGGACAAAAATGAAACTGTAGTTTTCACTTTGACATGTCATTACTTTAAGAATAATTCAATTGATAGAGATCGCCCAATATTTTCTTGATTATTTTGATAGATGTCTGTTGACAAGGACTGTATGTGAGGCTTGGCTTGGCTTAGAATCTGCATTCTTGTTTGTTACAGATCCTTCCTTCCTTCCTTCCTTCCTTCCTTCCTTCCTTTATTCATTCCCCCCCCCCCTCTCTGTCTGTCTGTCTGTCTGTCTGTCTGTCTGTCTGTCTGTCTGTCTCTCTCTCTCTCTCCTCTCTCTCTCTCTCTCTCTCTCTCTCTCTCTCTCTCTCTCTCTCTCTCTCTCTCTCTCTCTCTCTCTCTCTCTCTCTCTCTCTCTTTCTATCTCTCTCTCTCTCGCGCGCACACACACACACACACAAACACACACACACACACACACACACGCACGCACACTGTTCCACAATGCCAAATGATCAGAATATGATAATATAATGACATGATACATATATCAAGAACAGGAATGAATGAAAATAAGAAAATATTTGCATTTTGCTTCATCAAATGAACAACTGAAGACTACTCACATAAAAAATGGTTAATGCAGAGGTCCTGAATCTTAGCTTTTCCCGTTTATTTACGGAAATTACGAAAGTATGGATATTGCCGGAAATACAACCAAAGATAAAATGAAATAAAATAATAATTAGAAATGAGGAAAACAGCACTTTTGGATCATTATGGTAGAATAGAACACAATACAGCACAATATGAATAGTTTATATCTTATACGCTTCTTCAGTCTGAATTCAGATATATATTTCCCAGTTTCAGTTAGCTATGAGACAGGCACTGTAGCCTGTTGGATAAGACGACGGACTTGTTGTCTGTATATCCTGTGTATCGTGAGTTCGAATTTCAGTGGGAGTTTTACTGTCTTCCTAATAATTGTCAAAATTATGCACAAAATTCCTGTAGCTGTGCGTGGAGGCTTGAGGAAAGTAAGGGGGAGTAGGATGGGGGTAGGTAAGCCTGAGGAGGGGGAAGCATGGTGGAGGTAGGTCAAGGAAATGGGGTGAGGAGGGGGTATAGGGGGGAAGTAGTAGGAGGAAGGAAGTTAAGGGGGGGTATATACTTAGGGGATGAGTATGGTGTAGAGAAGGGAGAGGAGGTTATAGTCTAGGGAGAAGTATGGTGGGGGTAGGTGTAGGGAGACAGAGGTTTAGGGGGAGGAGTACGGTGAGGGTAGGTGTAGGTGTAGGGAGACAGAGGTTTAGGGGGAGGAGTACGGTGAGGGTAGGTGTAGGGAGACAGAGGTTTAGGGGGAGGAGTACGGTGAGGGTAGGTGTAGGTGTAGGGAGACAGAGGTTTAGGGGGAGGAGTACGGTGAGGGTAGGTGTAGGTGTAGGGAGACAGAGGTTTAGGGGGAGGAGTACGGTGAGGGTAGGTGTAGGTGTAGGGAGACAGAGGTTTAGGGGGAGGAGTACGGTGAGGGTAGGTGTAGGGAAGGAGGAGGCTTGGGCGGGGGAGTATGATGGGGGTAGGTGTAAGGAGGAGGTGTATGTTGGGGGTAAGTTTAGGGAGGGAGGAGTATGGTGGGGGTAGGTTTAGGGAAGGGGGAGGAGGTGTGGGGAAAAAATGAGGAGGTGTAGGGGTAGGAGTATGATAGAGGGAGATGTAGGGAAGGAGGATGTTTAGGGGGAGGAGTATGGTGGGGGTAGGTGTAGGGGAGTAGGAGGTTCGGGGAGAAAGGTGCATGTTGGGGGGAAATTGTAGGAATGTTTGGGCAGGGAGGTTAAGGGGGTGGGGGTAGGTATAGGGAAGGAGGTTTAAAGGGGAAGTACATGGGGGGAGGTTTAGGGAAGGGGTAGGAGGTTTGGGGGTATATGTAGGGAAGGGGTCTAGGGGGAAAATATATGGGGGTAGGGGCGTAGGGGGGAAGGGGGAGGTTTAAATGGGAGAATAAGGGGGGAGGGGGGGAGGTTTAGGGGAGGGTAATGAAAGGGGGGAGGTAGGGGAAAGGGAAAGTTTAGGCGAGGATTATGGTGGGGGGAAAAGGGGGAAAATGAGGGGGTAAATGGGGGTAGGGTAGGGAAGGGGGGGAGGTGTGGGGGGAAGGGGAAAATTAGGGGGGGAAATGGGGGTAGGGTAGGAAGGGGGGGGGTTGGGGGGAAAGGGTAAGATGGGGGGTAGGGGGGTAGGTGTAGGGAAAGGGGGGGGTGTGGGGGGAAAAAGGGAAAAAGGGGGGGGTATGATGGGGTAGGGTAGGGAAGGGGGAGGTGTGGGGGGAAGGGGAAGATGAGGGGGGTTTGTGGGGGTAGGGGTAGGAAGGGGGGGGGTGTGGGGGGGGGGAAGATGGGGGGGTATGATGGGGGTAGTGTAGGAAGGGGGAGGGGTTGGGGGGAGGGTAAGATGAGGGGGTAATGGGGGTTTGGTGTAGGGGAAAGGGGGGGGTTGGGGGGGGGGGTAAATGAGGGGGGGATAATGGGGGGGGTGTGGGGAAGGGGGGGGTGTGGGGGGAAGGGTAAATGGGGGAGTAGATGGGGGTAGGTGAGGGAAGGGGAGGTGGGGAAGGGGAAATTGGGGGGTATGATGGGGTAGTGTAGGGGAAGGGGGGGGTTTTTGGGGGGGGGTTATGGTGGGGGGAAGGGAAGATGGGGGAGTTGATGGGGGTGGTTAGGGAACGGGTCATGGTGGGGGGAAGGGGGGAGGAGCGACTTATGGTGGTGGGAGGTTAGGGGAGTTAGGTGGGGGAGGTTAGGGGAAAGGGGTGGGTTTTAGGGGGGGGGATGATGATGGGGTAGGTGTGGGGGGGGAGGAGTTAGGTGGGGGGGAGGTTAGGGAAGGAGTGGGTTTAGGGGGGGGGGGGATGATAGGGGTAGGGTAGGGGGGGGGAGGAGTTTTGGTGGGGTAGGGGTAGGGGAAATGGGGTTTAGTATGAAGGGGTTAGGGTAGTGAAGGAGGTTTGGGGGTGAGGGTTTTGGGGAGGATTATGGGGGGGAAAAGGGGAAGTTGGGGTGGGGGAGTATGTGGGGGTAGGGGTAGAAAAAGGGGGAGGTTTAGGGGGAAGATGGGTAAGGTTGGGGTAGGTCATGGGGAGGGAGAGAAGTTAAGAGGGGGTAGGTTAAAACATATGTCACCCTGTTAGCAGGTTTTGCCCAATTCCCCTTTTATTAACCATGGAGATATCATAACTTTTGGGGGGCAAAAACTTTAGGGAAGCAAAGTCTTTTTTGGTAGGGGCATTAAAAAAAAACCATGTAATACACAAACGCAAAAACTTCCACCATATAAATAGCAACGAAGAGATTATGCAATT
>JASPKP010007637.1:5000-12540 GCA_030674155.1 Stramonita haemastoma
CAAAGTCCTCAAAAGTCTGACCGCAAGTTTTGCCATGGGTTCTTATTTCAACATTAGCGATAATATGTCCCATTATCAGACACTACAATGGACAAACTTAAGATAGGGGCTGCCGGAAGAAACTGACAGGCAGGCGCATATATTATATTATATATATATTATATTATAAATTATATTATATTATATTATATTATATATTATATATATATATAATGTGTGTGTGTGTGTGTGTGTGTGTGTGTGTGTGTGTGTGTGTGTTGTGTGGTGTGTGTGTGTGTGACGCTTAAAACAAACGGAGGTATCAGGGTAATTAATGATACATCTATTAACGTTTTGACATCAGTGCCCTAGCCAGTTAACAGTCCAAACAATTTCCAAAGTCCTGGCCAGGCGCCTGCGACGATACCGGTTGACTTTAACATGCAGGAAACGTTCTGCAAGTTAGAATACAAAACCACGATCCCAACTAGCAAAGACAGTCATTATTTAAAAATCAGTGATGGTTATTTTATCTTCCTGTTGTAAAACGCTCGGGAACACAAAGCTATTAAATAACGGGGCAACTGTGAGGTTTGAGGTACTGGGGACAGGCAAGGCATGAAATGAATCAGCGTGAGTGTCGATGCTGCCATGGAAGTTTAACATACCAAACACATTAGCGGGCGCTGCCATTAAACAAGGCTGTCACGTCCCCCCCCCCCCTTCCGTAAGATGTGTCAACGTTTCATTTAGCACAAAGGAGACCGCACTATCTGAAAGGGGTCAAAAGCCAGTTCGAATGTTGAAGGTCAAGGCACAAACCGCCTCTTTTGTAAAGGACATTTATCCTCCAATGCTGAAGGTCATATAAAAGAAAAATAATAAATAAATAAATAAACAATTCTCTGGCTTTTTCCCGATACGTTTGGCAAAATCTGGCTACAGTACCGTTGTCTCACACTGGCCCTGGGGGACGTTGTCCTGTCAAGGGACAGTGCCCTGTGCTGGCTTTAGCCCATGTTTACTCTGCCACTGTTTCAGCGCCTGGGCTTTATCACAGTTCTTAATTAAACCATGCTGCTGGGGGCAACAACAAAGTAAGAGGCTGTATGATCAGTGGCTTTCCCACTCATGGAATTCCACTTTACAGCTTAGTCTTTAGTGATCGACTATGACTCTGACTTGGAGGCTTGACTTGTGCAGTCCTTATGTGCTGCAGCCCTGGGGGCTAGTTGGCCTTTGGAGAACATCTCTAACGCAGTGACTGTCCTTATGCCCACTTGGCCGAAACAGTGGGGATGTACTGTGGGCAAGGCATAGCTCCACTATAATCAAATTTCTGCCCAAGTTCCGAAACAGCAGCTGCCTCCTCTGCTGTTTTGGAAGTCATCGTCGAACACGATGGACAAAATAACACACACTCGGCTATGGCTGTCTTTACCCACACAGTCAGCACTGGTTCTCCTCCTCCTCCTCCTCCTCCCAGTCACGTATACAAAGAAAAACAGAGGAAGAGGCTTCCTCCTTTCTTCCCATCCCTTACCTTCTCAACGCTCAGGTTTGTACAGTGTTTGTCACTGCAGGGAGGAGGGAGACGTCTCATTTTCCCCTTATCTAAGGTTTAAACGCCTCCTGCTGTCAGCCCTCTCTGCCATGCTCCCTTATTTCCATTTTTCTCTTTCTCCCTTTAAGTGGTTTGTTAACCTGCTGCAGGCCGGGTGGTGGGTAGATGAAGTGGGTTTTTTGAGGGGGGTGGGGGTGGAGGAGGGTCTACTGGATTTAATCCAACGGGCCACCTGATAGATGGGGTGGCAAATGGAAATGGATAAGCTCTTGTGTTTGTCACGATAAATCGTGGGGCGGGGGCGTAGTTGCGCCACTTGTTTCTTATCGCGCCGGTACACTGCACTGGCTTCCGTAAAGCAGCGACTCAGTTAATTTTTTTTTTTAATCTGCCTCTGTCTCTGCTGGGGCTTATTTTTTTCCTGACAACGACCCCTCCCTTCCCATTCACCCACATTCCCCTTCCTTCGCCATCATTCCCTTCTATGTTTGCACCCTTCTCCTCTCTCTCTTCACTCCTCTCTCTCTCTCTCTCCTCTCTCTCTCTCTCTCTCTCTCTCTCTCTCCTCTCTCTCTCTCTCTCTCTCTCTCTCTCTCTCTTTCAAGCACACGAGTGCTTATTCATTATTCTCGAAAAAAAGAATTTGCCCTGCCTTGCCTTGCCTTGCCTTGCCTTGTCCTCTCTCTCTCTCTCACATGAGCGGAAATGCGCTGTGCTTCCGTTAAGAAAGTGTAAAAAAGTGACGGAAGTAATTATGTACCTGGATAGATAAGTGACCGACTGAAGTGATCCAGTTCTGGCATGCACTGGGTCCCAGTCTTTCAGGTCTGAAACATTGTCATGTCAGGACTCACCGTTGACCTTGTTTGTGAGTTCGTTTGCTTTCTTTCGCTGATGACCTATATTGACCTGAACTGTCACATGCATCATAGTCCTTACGTCACCCCGACCCTCCCAGGACTCTGTCCCTTTCATGGACGAGGGTCACTCACTCTCTGTACACGCAGCTATGAGTGAAAGGCACAGGATTTTAAAGCTGTCGTTGGGGAAAAGTTTACTCAGTGATGAAAAAAAGAAAGCAAGCGAGACAAAAAAAATACCCGAAAGAACCAGCCCTGTTGGATTCTTATCTAAAACCCATCCTGGTCAGTTCTCAGGGCATTCAATGGTCACTTTAAGTTCATTAAGAGCAATAGGTATTAGGTTCTTGCGCTATGGAAATTTGACTGTGCAGTTTCTAGCAGATCAGGAAGCTAAAGGGTGTGCTGCGGAGTTACAGGTAAGCTTCACAGCTCGCTATACCAAAGACACCGTGCTCCACTTGTGGCCTATGTTCCATCATGTACTTAAGACAGTATGTTTTCAAAGCCAAAATTGCCTTATATTACTCTTTGTTTCAAGTGATGTATGTTGCTCTTTCCCTTTTCTTGTACGCAATAACGGCCTTACACTAATCCAATTCAGTCGCTGGCACATTCAAACAGGAACACACTTTTAAACTGGAACCGTTACAACTTTCCACCTGTGTTTTTTCTATCTATCAAAACGTTTGCTTTTTTGTATCAATACATGAAAGAGCAGCTGTTACAAATGTTAGCTGTGGCAAAACTGGAATGACACCAGGGAAACGCTCCCTGTCATGATGTCATCTCTCATGATGAACACTCCACAGATGAACCCTCACAACAAAGCCCGTTGCCTCGGGCCAGCAATCGCAACCGTCTCCTGGAAAAGTAAACCGTTCCCACGCCACCCCACTCATCCGCACCCCTTTCTCCTCCTACCCGGGTTGACTCCCTTGTATTGATGAGGAACGACAGAGCCGACACATGGCTGTCAAAACGAGCTTAGGGCCTGGCCGGTTTCGGTGTCACCTGACTGATGCCTATCTCCCTGCCTGCCTGCCTGAGAGGAGAAGATTCCATCTCCAGTCAGTCTTTTCTTTGCCCAATTTGTTTGATCCGCTTGCTTTGTTGTGGTGATTATGTCTACGTCCCAGCGGAGACTTTCGACTGAGAGACTGATTGTCTTGCTCGTCTATCAGGGCTAAGTGCCACCGACATTTATAACACCTGAACCCTTCCGATGTCGTTATTTCAAACGACAGGGTGTTCCATCCATTCAGAGCACAATACTCAGGGAAGAGGGCTAAGTGTGTTGCATCTTTTATTTTCGTGAATCTAAAACGCACGAAAGTGTAGGTAAACGGCTTTTGCTCATTCCATCAGAGTTAAGCACTCCAAAAGTTTGCCACCCTTCAGTTTTACAGGATAAAAATCTTAACGGGACACCTTGGTTCATCACGAAATCCAAGACAACCATATTCTGTGCTGTTTACCTGCTGCCAGATGCAGTCCTGCCACTGCCCTTCTTGTCTTTGGTTATCCGAGGCTCATTCTTGACTCAGCACAATCATATGACCGGCCATGCACCACATGCCAAGGAACTCCCGTGGTAACTCCAAGAACTAAATACCACACACTGATCAGCTAAGCTGGTAAAGTGCAGAATATTCAGACTATAGTATTAAGTGATGGACAGTTTGGATAAAGTGCAGAATATTCAGACTATAATATCATTAGGAGATGGACAGTTTGGATAAAGTGCAGAATATTCAGACTATAACATCATTAGGAGATGGACAGTTTGGATAAAGTGCAGAATATTCAGACTATAATATCATTAGGAGATGGACAGTTTGGATAAAGTGCAGAATATTCGGACTATAATATCATTAGGAGATGGACAGTTTGGATAAAGTGCAGAATATTCAGACTATAATATCTTTAGGAGATGGACAGTTTGGATAAAGTGCAGAATATTCAGACTATAATATCATCAGGAGATGGACAGTTTGGATAAAGTGCAGAATATTCAGACTATAATATCATTAGGAGATGGACAGTTTGGATAAAGTGCAGAATATTCAGACTATAATATCATTAGGAGATGGACAGTTTGGATAAAGTGCAGAATATTTGGAACAAATTTTCAATCTGAGAATTCTGATAGAGAAGCATCTCCAACACCAAAAAGACTTGTACCACAATTTCATAGACTTCAAAAAGGCCTTTGACAGGGTATGGCATGACGGCCTCTGGCAAGTACTCAGGCACTTCAACATTGACAGCTGTCTAATTGAAGTCATCAAAGCTCTGTACGAGAACGCAGAAAGTGCAGTTTTTATGAATAATCACGTGGGCGAGTTCTTCAAGACCACGGTTGGGGTTCGCCAGGGCTGCCTTCTCTCACCTGTACTCTTCAACCTCTTCCTCGAAAACATCATGACAGAGACACTGCAAAACCACCACACTTCCATCTCCATTGGTGGAAGACCCCTTTGCAACCTCAGATTTGCAGATGACATTGACCTCATGGGCAGCAGCAAACAAGAACTGCAAATCCTCACAGACAATTTAACAGATCGAGCGAGCGCATACGGCATGGAGGTCAGTACAGAGAAATCAAAGATCATGGTCAACAGCGCGAGTAATGACATCACTGAAATAAAGATGAATGGAGAAACACTAGAAGAGGTGAGCCAATTCAAATACTTAGGCTCCATCCTAACAAAAGATGGCACATCAAACAATGAAGTGAAAGCTCGCATTGCAACAGCAACATCTGCTCTAGTCAGACTCGAGAAGATCATCAGAAGCAACAACATCAGCTTCTGCACCAAATACCACCTTTACAAATCCCTTGTGATATCTATCCTCCTATATGGCTGTGAATCATGGACTCTGACAGCAGAGTTAGAGAGGAGAATCCAAGCATTCGAGAACAAGTGCCACAGAAGACTCCTCAAAATATCATACAAAGAACACAAGACCAATAACTATGTGAAAGAAGAAATCAAAAAGCGTGTGGGCCCCCAAGAGCCTTTGCTCTCCACCATAAAGAGGAGAAAGCTGATGTGGTTTGGTCACACCACAAGACACAACACCCTAGCAAAAACCATCCTGCAAGGAACAGTCGAGGGCAAGAGAAGAAGAGGCCGCCAAAAGAAATCATGGGTTGACAACATCAAAGACTGGACCGCCCAACCCCTGCAACACCTCCTACTAGCCACACAGGATCGTGAAGCATGGAAAAAGATCTCTGTTGCGTCTTCTCTCATGTCCCCCCTACGTCCTTTGGGACATGGGACTGAGTGAGTGAGTGTGAATATCATTAGGAGATGGACAGTTTGGATAAAGTGCAGAATATTCAGACTATAATATCATTAGGAGATGGACAGTTTGGATAAAGTGCAGAATATTCGGACTATAATATCATTAGGAGATGGACAGTTTGGATAAAGTGCAGAATATTCAGACTATAATATCATTAGGGATGGACAGTTTGGATAAAGTGCAGAATATTCGGACTATGAAACCATTAGGTGATGGGACATTTGGAGTAAGAGCAGAATATTCAGACAAGATCAGAATGTCAAGTGACAAAACCTTAACAGTTACACGAATTCCAAGATCGCTTGCTTTGTTCTCACGACAGCATTGATTCATCTCAACAAACTAGCACGTCCCCCCCCCCCCCCCTGAATAAAGAATTAATTCATTATATTACTTATAACGAAAAAAAATCCGGCTGGAACAGAGTGCAAAGGTCAGGTCCAGCACTTTAGTTCATTGAAAGCATAAAGCAGAAGTCGTCTGAGATAGCTCACGCGGACTTTTCCCTCCCTCAGGCGCCAACACCGAAGTCGTTTACCGTGAAGACTACATTCTCCTCTCCCACCCAGCCACCCAGCGTCCCATCTTCACCCAGCCTCACTCACTGTACCCAACTAACAAGCGACAGAAGCAACAAGTAACTGTCACAACCAGATCCCTATCTCCCTGGACGAACTACTCCAGTGGACAGGAGCCAATCTCCTCCCTGATCACGGTCCTCCCTTCCTCACTGGCTACCTTTCCTTTACCTGCCCCCTTCACCTCCACTCACCTGCCCGGGCTGAATGAATAGGGCCCTACAGGTGTACCCCCATCATGACAACACCACCTGTGTCAACCACGCTTCCTGGCATTCATTGGTCAAAGCACCTCATCCAGAGAGCAGGCAGAAGAGAAAAGGCTGAACTGGAGGTCAGTGGCACCCCGTACCCTATATTAATTAATAATTAATTCCGGGTGGGGGGTAGGGTGGATGGAGCGTGGATTTGGACACAAGGAAGAATGAAGGTGGAAAATAATGTATGCGGTGTCAGTGGGACCGACAGATGGCTGACGGCAAAAGAATATCAAGTCAGGGCCTAGGCTACTACAGACAAATTTTTGGGGAAATTTATTTAATTTAGACACGTCCCCGGGGTAGTAGTAGTGTCGGGGCCTTTAGTGTATGTGGGGGGCCCCTTTTGTTTGATTGGGCGACGGCTGTTTGTCAGTGCAGGGGGAAGGGGGGGGGAAAGGGTTTTTGGGACAGGCCTGAGAAGCCACCACTAGGATCTGCCGTGTTGATGGATGGGGGCCGGGGACAGTGATGTGAATCAGCCGTTCACAAGACCCCGGGACAGTCCCTTTTTTGAGGGAAGTACAGACAGACAGACCCCTGTGAACAGATCTGTCCCCCCGACCCCCGAAAAAAGCTTTAAAAAGTCTGCGTTTAAACGGGAATCGAGGGGAAAAAAAATTTGGAAGTTTTCTCGAATTTTGATAAGTTGCATTTTAAAAACAACATCCCCCAGGGGTTTTAGGACAAAAGAACAAAAACAACAGAAATCTTTGCACTGCAAAGAAAGGGGGGGCACACATATTTATACAAAAAGGACGCCCCCGATACAAAAGAGAGAGGGGGGGGAAAAGAGGGAAAAGGGGAGAGAGAGAGAGAAAAGGGGGGGAGGGGGGAGAGGGGAGAGAGAGGGGGAGAGAGAAGAGAAAAGAGGGAAGAGAGAGAGAGGGAGAGAGAGAGAGGGGGGAGAAGGGGAGAGAGAGAGAGAGAAGAGAAAAGAGAGAGAGAGAGAGAGAAGAGAGAGGGGGAAGAGAGAGGGGGGGAGAG
>JASPKP010007638.1:0-12538 GCA_030674155.1 Stramonita haemastoma
GGGAAAGTGGTTACCCTTGAAGGCGTTTTTTTTGTTTGTTTTTGGTGGTTTGTTTTTTTTTTTTTTGGGGGGGGGGGGGGGCAGTATGGCTAATAATAGCAGCCCTTGTTCAAAGCAAGCAAAACAGCGAAAGCAAAGCGAAACAGAGGCCGACCCCTTGGGATCTGGAGAGGGACTGTGGAGGAGAAAATGAAGATAATGGGAAAGACCTGGAATGAGTTGTGGTGGCTCGCCCAAGATAGGACTGCCTGGAGGTCCATTGTCTGTCTGTGCCTTATGCCCCCCTCAGCAGGGCCACGAGGATTGAGTGAGAGAGTCAGTGCAGTCAGCATCCTGGATACATTCAGAATGGTCAGAGTGATGATGTCCAAGGTTTTCTACACACCAGCTGAGACAACCTCAGCATCCTGGACACATTCAGAATGGTCAGAGTGATGTCCAAGGCTTTCTACACCCAGCTGAGACTGAACCTTGTCTAAAAATTTTTTTGGTTTTGGACAACGAATCTGCGTATGGCTGTGGCGGGGAGATTGTAATGAGCGGTGTGGGAACAGCAGTATGAGGATGTCACAGAGGACAAGGCAACAGAAAAGAAAAAAAAAATTGGGGTTTTTGTTTTATTTGTTGTTGTGATTTTTATGATTTGGTCTCTGTGTGTGTGTGTTTTGTGTGGTGTGTGTATGTGTGGTGTATGAGTGTGTGCGAGTGTGTGCATGTGTGTGCGCATGGGCATGTGTGTGTGTCTGAGTGTGTGTGTTTTGTGTGTGTGTGTGGTGTATGAGTGTGTGTACATGTGTGTGCGCATGGGCATGTGTGTGGGCGTGTGTGTGTTTTATTGTTTACATCCAGTCCCCGTGTGTATGCTGTTTTGTAAATGTCATCTGTTTCCATAGGCACATGATGGCCTACTCTTACGAAAAGCGGAACAGGATTTAACATGTGCGCAAGATGTTCTGCGTGCGTTCGCACATGGGATCTTGGTTTAAAGTCTCATTCAAAGGACTCAAATGTCTCATTCAAAGGACTTTTGGGGAGAGTGGAGTCAGCACTGATGTTAACTCCAAGGTAAAAATCTCCTCGACCGGAATTGAACCCGGGTTGGGGAAGGGGGGGGGGGGTGATATGCTGCAGATGTTGTTTATTTAAATTTATTCTTTTATATCGAGGCTAATGGAATACGTACGCATGTACTTCTTATTTTACATCCAGTCCCCATGTGCATGCAGTTTTGTAAATGTTGTCATCAGTTCCCACTGGCGCACGGTGGCCTACTCTTTTGAAAAGCAGAACAGGATTTAATGTGTGCGCAAGATGTTCTGCGTACATTCACATATGGCCTCGGTTTAAAGTCTCATCCAAAAGACTATTGTGGGAGAGTTATGGACATTGTGTACATTTGTATTTTGTACCACTTTATGTCACAGCAGATTTCTCTGCACGAAATTTGGGCTGCTCTCCCCGAAAGTTCTGGGCCCAAATGGGGTCTGAACCACCGCACACTCCGACCCAGACTTTTTGCTCTCTAGGCAAGGCGCATTACCACCTAGACCACCGATCCATACCATGTATAGATGTATGTATACATACACGTTCATTCTGTGAGTTGCAAGGTCGGTGTGTGGAGATAGAGGAGGACAGGACTGGGAGGAAGACAGTCAGGACTGTGGCAGAGGTAATTATTTTTTATTTTATTTATTTTCTACCACTTAATGTCACAGCAGATTTCTCTGCTTGAAATTTGGGCTAATTTCCCCGGGGAGAGCGCATCACCACAAGTGCAGCACCTACCCATTATTTAGTTTTTCCTTCAGGGATGGTGTACATGCTGGGTTTTTTTAATGATTTTGTCACCCGGTCCTACCGGCACACAGTGGCCTGCATGTGTTTGCACATGGGGCCTTGGTTTATAGTCTCATCTGCATGACTTACTCTGTGTGTGTGTGTATGGGGGGCAGTGGTTGTATGGGGGAGGGGGGGGGGAGTGACATGTCAATCTACTGATAATAGTTTCTGTTACTTTCCCAGGTTTTCTAAACCAAGACTTGACTTATGCCTGTGGGTTTCCTTGGGAACAAAAAGCCACTACAACACTCCTCCAACGGACACGGTTCTGGGAGATCCTCTTCAGCTCAGCCCATGTCATTCCAATTGTCTTCGTCTCTGCTTCTATGCTTCTGTGCCAGGTCTGTTTTGGTTGACCTACTTTCCGCTTCCCTTGTGGGTTCCAGTCAAGGGCCTGCCTGGTGACATCTGAAGCAGGCTTGCGGAGCGTATGGACAATCCATCCCATTTCTTTCCATACCAAGACAATGAGAAAATCAGGTGGCTGGCACATTTTTATTAGTTAAGTGCTGTTTGTTTGTTTTATTTTATTCTTTTATATCGAGGATAATGAAATAAGCACTGGTGTGCTTTTTTCTTTTTTTTTTATACGTCCAATCCCCTTGTGTATACAGTTTTGTATATCTTGTCATCTGTTCCCTCTGGCACACAGTAGCCTACTCTTTTGAAAAGCAGAACAAGATTTCATGTGTGCGCAAGATGTTGTGTGTACATTCACATACAACCTCGGTTTATAGTTTCATCTGAAGGACTTTTTGTGGAAGAGTTGTGGACATTGTGTACATGTGCATATACATACACGTTCATTCTGTGAGTTGCAAGGTTGGTGTGTGGAGATAGTGGAAGGCAGGACTGGGAGGAAGACAGTCAGGGAGATCCTCTTCAGCTCGGCCCACGTCATTCCAGCTGTCTTTGTCTCTGCTTCAATGCTTCTGCGCCAGGTCTGTTTTGGTTGACCTACTTTCCGCTTCCCTTGTGAGTTCCAGTCAAGGGCCTGCCTGGTGACATCTGAAGCAGGCTTGCGGAGTATGGCTGATCCATCCCCATTTCTTTCCATACCAAGACAATGAGAAAATCAGGTGACTGGCACATTTCTATTAGGTAAGTGCCATTTGTTTGTTTTGTTTATTTTATTCTTTTATATCAAGGATAATGAAATAAGCACTCATGAGCTTTTTTTAATATCCAATCCCCTGTGTATATGGTTTTGTAGATCTTGTCATCTGTTCCCACTGGCACACAGTGGTCTACTCTTTTGAAAAGCAGAACAAGATTTCATGTGTGCGCAAGATGTTGTGCGTACTTTTACATACGGCCTCGCTTTATAGTCTCATCTGAAGGACTCTTTGTGGAAGAGTTATGGACATTGTGTATATGTGCATATACATACATGCTCATTCTGTGAGTTGCAAGGTTGGTGTGTGGAGATCGTGGAAGGCAGGACTGGGAGGAAGACAGTCAGGACTGTGGCAGAGGTAATAATTTTTTAATATATTTATTTTATACCACTTTATTTAACAGTAGATTTCTGTGTATGAAATTTGGGCTGATTTCCCTGGGGAGAGCGTGTCACCACAAGTGCAGCGCCTACCCATTTTTTTTCCCCCTCAGGGATGGTGTCTAAACATGACACTTGTGTGCATGCTGGATTTTTTAATAAGTTTGTCATCAGCTCCTACCGGCACACAATGGCCTGCTCTTTTGAAAGGCAGAATGGGGTTTTAATGTGTGCGCAAGATGTAATGCATGCGTTCACACACGGGCCTCGGTTTATAGTCTCATCCGAATGACTTATTCTGTGTGTGTGTGGGGGGGGGGGGGGGGGGGGGGGGGGGAGTGGGTGTATGGGGGAGGGGGGGGGGAGTGACATATCAATCTACTGATAATGGTTTCTGTTTTATTCCCAGGTTTTTATACCAAGACTTGACTTCTGCCTGTGGGTTCCCTTGGGAACAAAGGGCCACAACAGCACTCCTCCAACAGACTCAGTTCTGGGAGATCCTCTTCAGCTTGGCCACGTCATTCCGGCTGCCTTTGTCTCTGCTTCAATGCTTCTGTGCCAGGTCTGTTTTGGTTGACCTACTTTCCGCTTCCCTTGTGGGTTCCAGTCAAGGACCTGCCTGGTGACATCTGAAGCAGGCTTGCGGAGCATATGGCTGATCCATCCCCATTTCTTTCCATACCAAGACAATGAGAAAATCAGATGGCTGGCACATTTTTATTAGGTAAGTGCCGTTTGTTTGTTTTATTTATTTATTTTATTCTTTTATATCAAGGATAACGAAATAAGCACTGGTGTGCTTTTTTTTTTTTACATCCAATCCCCCTGTGTATATGGTTTTGTAGATCTTGTCATCTGTTCCCACTGGCACACACTGGCCTACTCTTTTGAAAAGCAGAACAAGATTTAACCCTTTGCTTGGTACAGCAAAATCATTTGTCACCTTCCTGCCGGGCAGAGAAAATGGAGGTGGATGGCTTGTGAGTGGGTGTATGCATTTAACATGCAATAACTGTACAATGGTCGGGTGGATTTTGATGAAATAAAAACAGCAAGATGCAGAAATGAATAAAAAAAATTGCTAATACCCAATTTTTGTCATTATTTTTATTTCCTTTTAGAATTATAATGCATAAACACACAAAGTCATTGATTGGTTTGTGTGTGTTACAGTTAGGGTTGCAATAACTTTAGAATGCGTGCATGGATTTTGATTAAATAAAAACTAAGACATTAAGAAACAATTATAGAAAAGATATTTTTAACCTACTGTTGGTTTTATAGTTTTTTTGATAAATGGTGCACAAACACATCGAACATTCTGACGATCGCCATTTTTGTTTACGATGATCGCGATCAGCTTAACGTTTAAGTTTGAGCCGCTACCGTATCAAAATCCCGCATAGCAACCAAATAACAAAATATATCAAGTTCTGAACCATTGCCAAACTTGAAATCCGCGATAATTTCCCCAAATCTAAGAGTAGAATTCAAAACGCGTATCGGCTGTGTTAGATTTGACGATTGATTTTCGTCTCGAACTTCGCCGCAGTCAAAGTCGTCTCTCTCACTTCAGTCAACAAACTCAGAAGTGCACACACTACTAGGATCGATTACATCGATATTTGAGCCTAGATACACATCTCACAGTGTCATATTTTTGGCATGGAAGCTGTAAAAACGATCGTACATGTTGGGTTCGAAGATAGCATCCATCTTGAAAAAATTTGCGATTTTTTTCCTCCAAAACTTGCAACAAAATCACTCCAATCGCCGCCATTTGTAATAAACATGTGGAAGTCTCGCGGGCAGTCTCGTGGCTTCTATATTCACAAGATTTGAAGCGACATTGGCGGGAATTTTGAATGTATGATCGCCCTGAAGTGACGGTCATGTCGCCGGGCGCTTTGGGGCGTTGTGCCCAAGGACAGGGTCGGGCGCTTTGGGGCGTTGACGTGTGCACAAGATGTTTTGTGTACATTCACATACGGCCATGGTTTATAGTCTCATCTGAAGGACTCTTTGTGGAAGAGTTGTGGACATTGTGTACATGTCTACATACATGTTCAATCTGTGAGTTGTGGACATTGTGTACATGTATACATACACTTTCATTCTGTGAGTTGCAAGGTTGATGTGTGGAGATAGTGGAAGACGACTGGGAGGAAAACAGTCAAGACTCTGGCAGAGGGAATTATTTTTATTTTATTTATTTTATACCACTTTATGTCACAGCAGATTTCTCTGCGTGAAATTTGGGCTGCTTTCCCCAGGGAGAGCACGTTGCCACAAGTGCAGCACCTACCCATTTTTTCCCACCTCAGGGATGGCGTTTAAACACGACACCTGTGTGCATACTGGTTTTTTAATAATTTTGTCATCCGGTCCTACCGCCACACTGTGGCCTGGTCTTCCGAAAGGCGGAACGGGGTTTTAACGTGTGCGCAAGATGTTCTGCATGTGTTTGCACATGGGGCCTCGGTATACAGTCTCATTTCAATGACTTTGTGTGGGTTGGGGGGGGGGGGAGTGGGTGTATGGGGGAGGGGGGGAGTGACATGTCAATCTACTGATAATGGTTTCTGTTACTTTGGGTTTTTTTTATAATGGTTTCTGTTCCCAGGTTTTCTATACCAAGACTTGACTTATGCCTGTGGGTTCCCTTGGGAACAAAGGGCCGCAACAGCACTCCTCCAACGGACTCAGTTCTGGGAGATCCTCTTCAGCTCGGCCCATGTCATTCTGGCTGCCTTCGTCTCTGCTTCAATGCTTCTGCGCTAGGTCTGCTTTGGTCAACACACTTTCCGCTTCCCTTGTGGGTTCCAGTCAAGGGCCTGCCTGGTGACATCTGAAGCAGGCTTGCAGAGCATATGGCTGATCCATCCCCATTTCTTTCCATACCAAGACATAGAGAAAATCAGGTGGCTTGCATATTTTTATTAGGTAAGTGCCGTTTGTTTTATTTATTTTATTCTTTTCTATCGAGAATAACGAATAAAGCACTCGTGAGCTTTTTTTAAAATCCAATCCCCCTGTGTATACAGTTTTGTAGATCTTATATATGTTCCCACTGGCACGTTTATTCTGTGAGTTGCAAGGTCGGTTGTGTGGAGACAGTGGAAGACAGAACTGCGAGGAAATCAGTCAGGACTGTGGCAGAGGTAATTACTTTTTAATTTATTTTCTACCACGTTATGTCACAGCAGATTTTCTCTGCATGAAATTCAGGCTGCTCTCCCCAGGGAGAGCGCGTCACCACAAGTGCAGCACCTACCCATTATTTTTTTTTCCCTTGGGGATGGTGTCGAAACACGACACCTGTGTGCATGCTGGTTTTTAAAAAATAATTTTGTCATTGGCTACCGGCACACAATGGCCTGCTCTTCGGAAAGGTGGAACGGGGATTTAACGTGTGCGCAAGATGTTGTGCGTGCGTTCGCACACAGGCCTCGGTTTATAGTCCCATCTGAATGACTTACTGTGGGGGGGGGGAGGAGGGGGGCGGGGGTGTGTGTGTGGGGAAGATGGGGGAGGGCGGGGTGTGTGGGGAAGGGGGGGGGGGGGCGGGAATGACATGTCAATCTGCTGATAATTGTTATCAGTTTTGTAAATATTGTCATCTGTTCCAACCGGCACACAATGGCCTACTCTTACGAAAAGTGGAACAGGATTTAACATGTGCGCAAGATGTTCTGCGTATGTTCGTAAACAGGCCTCACTTTATAGTCGTCATCCGAAAGACTTTTGGGGAGAGTGGAGTCAGCACTGAAGTTAACTCCAGGGGAAAAAATCCCCTCGAATATTAGTCAAACTCAAGTCGTCAAATTGCGAGCACAATGTTCTGACCAATTACTTTGTGAGGGGGGGGGGGGGGGGGGGGGGAGTGGGTGTATGGGGGAGGGGGGGGAGTGACATGTCAATCTGCTGATAATGGTTTCTGTTGCATTCCCAGGTTTTTCTTATCAAGACAATCAGAAAATCAGGTGGCTGGCACATTTTTTTTATTAGGTAAGTGCTGTTTGTTTTATTTATTTTATTCTTTTATGTCGAGGATATCGGAATAAACTTTTGTATACTTTTTTACATCCAATCCCTGTGTGTATACAGTTTTGTAAATTTTGTCATCTGTTCCCACTGGCACACAGTAGCCTACTCTTTTAAGAAGCAGAACAGGACTTAACATGTGCGCAAGATGTTCTGCATATATTCACACATAGCTTCGGTTTATAGTCTCATCCAAAGGACTCTTTGTGGGAGAGTTGTGGACATTGTGTACATGTGTACATACACATTCATTCTGTGAGTTGCAAGGTTGGTGTGTGCAGACAGTGGAAGACAGGACTGGGAGGAAGACGGTCACGACTCTGACAGAGGTAATTATTTTTCATTTTATTTATTTTATTTTATTTATTTTTTACGACTTTATGTCACAACAGATTTCTCTGCATGAAATTTGGGCTGTTCTCCCCGGGGAGAGTGCGTGACCACAAGTGCAGCGCCTATCCTTTCTTTTTTCCGCTCAGGGATGGTGTCTAAAACACAACACCTGTGTGCATGCTGGTTTTTTTTAAAATTTTGTCATCCACTCTTAAATGATGGCCTGATCTTCCGAAAGGCAGAACGGGGTTTTAATGTGTGCACAAGATGTTTTGTGTGCATTCGCACACAGGGTCTTGGTTTATAGTCTCATCCAAATGACTTACTCTCTGTGTGTGAGGGGGGGGGGGGGGGGGTAGTGACATGTCAGTCTACTGATAATGGTTTCTGTTGCATTCCCAGGTTTTCCACACCAAGACAATCAGAAAATCAGGTGGCTGGCACATTTTTATTAGGTAAGTACTGTTTGTTTGTTTTATTTATTTTATTCTTTTATATCAAGGATAACAGAATAAACACTGATGTGGTTTTTTACATCCAATCCCCATGTGTATACAGTTTTGTAGATCTTGTCATCTGTCCCCACTGGTACACAATGGCTTACTCTTACAAAAAGCCAAAATGCGAAACAGGATTTAACATGTGCGCAAGCATCGGTTTATAGTCTTATCCGAAGGACTTTGGGGGAGAGCGGAGTTAGCACTGATGTTAACTCCAGGGCAAAAAATCCCTTTGAATAAGAATTGAAATGGTCGTCAAATTAAGAGCGCAATTTTTTTACCACTACGCTATCCCGCCCCACTGCTGTGTGTGTGTGTGCACGCGCGTTTGCGTGTATGCGTTCATGCTTGTATGTGTGTGTGTGCATGTGTTTGGCGGACGGGGAGCTGGAGACATTGTTAAATGAAAACATGGCATCAGCAATGTTGTCTGTGTGTTAGCAGGGTTGCTGTTTGAATACAGAGATTTGTGTGCAGATAATAGAAGGTAGCAACACCTTAGCAAAAACCATCTTGCAAGGAACAGTCGAGGGTAAGAGAAGAAGAGGCCGCCAAAAGAAATCATGGGTTGACAACATCAAAGACTGGACCGCCCAACCCCTGCAACACCTCCTACTAGCCATACAGGATTGTGAAGCATGGAAAAAGATCTCTGTTGCATCTTCTCTCATGTCCCCCCTACGTCCTTTGAGATATGAGACTGAGTGAGTGAGTGAGTGTGAATAGAAGGTAACTGAATTTGTTTCTCGGTGTGTCTGTATTTTTAAAAAAAATATTTCATTTTATTCTTTTATATCAGGTATAATGGGATAAGCACTCGTGCTTTTTTTTCATCCAGTCCCCGTGTGTATGCAATTGTGTAAATATTGTCATCTGTTCCCACCGGTACACAATGGCCTACTGTTATGAAAAGCAGTTCAGGATTTAACGTGCGTAAGATGTTCTGCGTGCGTTTGCACACGGGCCTCGGTTTACAGTCTCATCCAAAAGACTTTTAGGGAGAGTAGGGTCAGCACTGTGTGTGTGTGAGAGAGAGAGAGAGACAGAGAGAGAGAGCTGCTTTAAAAATATCTGTAAAAGACATTTTAAAAATAATTTCTTTTTGTGTTCCCATTTTTGTGTGTTGTTTGTTTATACTTGTTCACATCTCAAAAATGTTTTTGTTTTCCTTTTGTGTTCAATTTGTGTGTGTTCATTTTGTGTGTTTGTGATGTCACAGCTTTGGTGAATCCCAGGACCATGTGACGACAATGGGAAGGGACAGTTAGAGGATGGAGTCTGCCTCTAAGAGGTGTGTGTGAGATTACACATATTTGTACAAATAGTGTACAGAAATAGATGGCTTTTTTTTTGGGGGGGGGGTTAATTTTTTAAAAAATTGTTTAAATATTTTTTTTACCATGGTTAATACATGAAGAAACTGAAATCATCGGGGAGGGGAGGGGGGGGTGTCAAGATAATAGAGTCGAACCTTGAAATGATTTATGTTGTAAATGAGAAAGGTATGACACGGGTGTTTGTCATCTTGTGTGCTGAAGCCCATGCATTTCTCTGCAGCTGTCATGTATATTAATTTGTGTTTGTGCGTTTCAAAGTGGGTGTTCCATGATGACCAAGGACTGGTGGTGCCATGTTTTTCTCTGTGGTAAGTATTCAGTTTGTACATTTCGGGGTGGGGGGTTGTGTATAGATGGTGTCTATATATTGTGTTTGTGTGTTTCAGCGTTGGTGTTCCCAGATAGCTGAGGACTGATGGCGCCATGTTTTTTTTCTGGGGTAAGTACGCAGTCTGTACATTTGTGTTTTGTATGGGGGAGAGGGTGGTGGGGAGGATTTCATGTATTTGGTTGTAGACATATTCTACATCTGTTCTTTTCTGTGTGTTACATATAAGTACTGTGTGCGTGTGTTTGTTTATTTGTATTTTTTAATTAAGTTTATTTTATTTTGAGGATATCAGAATAAGCCCTTATGTGCAATTTTAAATCCTCCAGGTTTGTTTTGTTTTAAAACTATTTATTTTCTTTGGAAAAAAAAATGATAGGGGGAGAAGGGGAGAAAAGGATGGAGTTATTTGGGGGTTTGAATTCACCAGACTGTGTTGAGGTTTGAACCCAGGACTTGATGGATCCATGGTATTGAAGTTGAAGGGTCTTAACCACTTGACTGTGGCATCTGTGGAACCTTGAAATGATTTGTGTTGTAAATGAGAGAGGTATAACACAGGTGTTTGTCATCTTGTGTGCTGAAGCCCATGCATTTCTCTGCAGCTGTTATGCACATTAATTTGTGTTTCTTCGTTACAGTATTGGTGTTCCATGATGACAAAGGACTGTGGTGCCATCTTTTTTCTGTGGTAAGTATTCAGTTTGTACATTTCGGGGGAGGGGGGGGGGAGGGTTGTGTATAGATGGTGTCTATATATTGTGTTTGTGCGTTTCAGCATTGGTGTTCCCAGATAACTGAGGACTGATGGCACCATGTTTTCTTTCTGTGGTAAGTACTCAGTCTGTACATTTGTGTTTTGTTTGGAGGGGAGGGGGGTGGATTTCATTTATTTGTGTGTAGGCATGTCTGTGTGTGTGTGGTTCATCTATGTAGTGAGGTAGCTGTTGTTTCTACATGTTCATTGCTGTATGTTACAGGGCTGATGAACCAAGACTGAAGAGATCAGGACAGGAGGCTATCATCTCCATCACAAGTTAAGTGCACTGTGTGTGTTTGCGTGCGTGCATGTGTGCGTGCGTGTGTGTTTACTTGTGACAGGAAGATGAAAGGTGAGAAGGTCAAAGGCTGGTCATTTTTTCCTCACCTAAAAGCATGTCACCAATCCACCATCATTCTCTTTTTGTTGGTCATGTTTTTACTAATCAACACAAATGGCCAGTCATGGGGGAATTTATGGAGTGTTTTTGATTTGAACGATGTGTTCATTTAGTTCGGTATCCTCGAGTGAGTGTGGTTGTCATTTAGTCTTCAAATTATCTGTCTACACGCAGGAACATGAGAGGAATTTCAGTTTTTTACGTGTGTGTGTTGCATTGTCAGTGACTAAAGTATTTTTTGTGTGTTTCACAGGGTTGGCTCATGCAGACAGCTGAAGACTGTGCAGAGAGAGGAGTCGGGATTTTCTGAATGGGGATCTACATGCAGGTAAGTGCTGTGTATACCTCTGTCAGTCACAGCAAAATTCTTTGCATGAAAAGTCGGGCTGCTCTCCCCAGGGAGAGCATGTGGTCTCAAGAGCAGCGTCACCTATTTAAAGAATAGTCATTCGGATGAGACTATAAACTGTGCGAACGCATGCAGAACATCTTGCTCACCACGTTAAAACCCCATTCCGCCTTTCGGAAGAGCAGGCCATCATGTGCCCGGGTAAGAGATGAAAAAATTATTTTTTTAAAAAATGCAGAATGCACACGGGTTGTTTTAACACCATCCCGGGGTTGGGGAAAAAAAATAGGGGTGGGCCCTGCATTTTGGGGTACGCACTCCCCCCGGGGAAGCACCCGAATTTCACGCAAGAAATCTTTGTACACAAAGTGGAATAAAAAAATAAAACAAAAAGATTTAAATCATTTAAAAAAACTCAAATAAAAAATGTTGGATTCCACCTCAATTTGGTGTAACTACAATATAAAAAAGCTTGTGTTTGTCTTTTGTTTTCTGTCTTATTGGGAAAATTTTTATCCATATTTAAAAAAAGAATAAATAAATTAAAAAACACCTACACACACATAAATATTTTATATTTGCGCACGCCCCATGCCCCGCTCTGAAATTAAAAAAAATTATTTTAAAAACATTATAAAATGTTAAAAAAAAAAGTTTTTATCAATTACAATTCTTTTAGGGTTTTAGGTTCATCCCTATAAAGCCCAAAAAAATTTAAAAAAAAGGAAAAGAAACCCCCCCAATTTGCACTTATACCATAACCCGTTAAACAAACCCAAAAAAATCAGTCCCAGGGGAACAACAATAATATTTTGATAATAACGTACGATAATATGATAATCACTCATCACCACTAAGTGCAAAAAATACAACAATTTTAAAAAAAAAAAAAAAATAATTGAAAAAGGGCGAGTTTGGGGGGGGGGGGGGGAGAGAACACAACAACCCCAAAAAAAATTTAAAAAAGATAAAAAAAAGTTTTACAAGCAAACAAGAACTCCTACATAATCAAAACAAAATCCAAAGCCACAGCTCACTACAAGCCAAAACAAAAACACTTATGGTATACTAATAAACCCACCCCCTAACAACATCCCCTTAGAAAAACCCCTTTTAAAATTTAATAAAAAAAAAAACAAAAGAA
>JASPKP010007639.1:0-12537 GCA_030674155.1 Stramonita haemastoma
GTGGGGGGGGGAAAAAGTTAAAAACAAAAATGACAGATTGTCACCTTTTTACAACATGACTACACACGCCCTTTAAATTGTTCATAAAATTTTCCTTCAAATAATCAAAAACACTATACTCTATTTTAAAAAAAAAAAAAAAAAAAAGAAGAAAAAGAAAAAAAAAAGGCAAACAAAATGACAAAAACTTGCCTGAAAGGCAATGACCGAATTAAATAACTATGGAAACAATAAACAGTTGAGCACAAGATTTTTTTTTTCTCAATTGAATTTGGTCACAAATGACACGCCACTCTCCTTTTTTTTTTTTTTTTTTTTCACACCCTATTATAGTCCTCTCTGTTGCCCCAAAGCTTGCATATGGGGAGGTTATTTTTGTGTCCTTTCATGTTGTAGGGTTTTTTTAGGTTCGGAAGGACAGCCACACGTCAAATTCCGCCTTTTTTTTTTTTCCACCCCCCCTTTTCTTTTTTATACCCCCCCCCCCCCCCCCCCCCCCCATCCTTCATTTTCGTCATTTCAGTTTCTCTCTCCATTCTTCATTCCCCTCTTACCACCATCCCTTTGTCCGTAAGAAAAACAAAAGGGGTTTTTGGACCTAATTTGCGATGAAAAATGGGGTATTCACTTCCTTCAAGTTCAATGCGGACCGATCATAATTTATAACCTTTTTTTAAAATTTTGGGTGTTATTTTTAAATCTATATCTTTTGTGACTTTTGGGGGCAATCGATAAACACTTTTGTTTGGTATATATATATATATATATATAGAGTGGAAACTCCTTAGATCTGATTTTAAAACTTTGTAGATCACAGTTTTTTTTGGTTTTTTTTTTTTTTTTTTTTTTGGTGGACATGATAAAGCACATTTATTTTTTCCACTGATATTTTGCCAGGGTTAAATTTAAAGGGTTTTGGGTTTGTTTTTTTCCGTTTCTATGCAATACTGCCGATGGAAATCTGGGGAAACCATTTTTTCAACAAATCCCAGTCAAAGTTTTTTGGGCATTGGTTCGTTAAAAAAGCAAAACCTGTAGTGTTAAATTTTTTTTTTTTTTTTTAATTTTGATTAATGTGAATCTGTGTGTTTTTCTAGCCATTTGAATTCACTGGCGTTTTTTTTTCCCCAAAAAAGGGTTTTGGGAAAAATTTTTTTTTTTTTGGGGGGGGGGTTAAACATTTGGTTTTTCTTTTTAGTCCCCCCGCATCGTAAAAAAAACCTTAGTTGTTTTTTTTTTTTTTCCCTTAAAACACACTTAAAAAGTTTTTAACTTTTTATAATAAATTTTTTACTTCTTTTTTTTTTTACCTTAAAAATTTTGAATGAAACTGTCTTAAAGCAGTAAATTTCCCTTTAACTTTGCTAATTTTTTTAAAACTTTATTTTTAAAAGAAAAAAGGAAAGTATTGAGGAGGCAGCTTGAGAAATATCACATTACCATCACAGTTACATGGCAAAAAAGTACACACACATATGCACATGATCATTTTTTTGTATGGCAAAACAACCCACCACACACCACACAGTTGCTTTGTTTTTTTTTTGTAAATGTGGGGAATCCACCCACGCTTACAAAATTTTTTTTCCAAAAAACAGAAGCCCTCTCCATTAAACTCTCCATGTAGATTTTTTTGAGTTTAAACACCATAAACTTAAAAGATCAAAACATTTTCTAACCTCCACTTCCTTAAACCCCTTTGCATTTCAGAAATTTCCCCCTGTGCCAACCCTTTTTCTCTACAAAAATACAAATTTTATGCACTGGTTGGAGAAAAAAAAAAAATTTTGCAAAATTAAAAAGTCAAAAACTTGTATAGTATTCACAGTTTTTGCAATGGGGGCAAAAAAAACCCCCCATTCATTTACAAAAATGCAATAACCACTTCAGGAAATTTTATTTCTCATCTTTTTTTTTTTTTTTTTTTTTCCCTTCATCTTATAAAAAAATTTTTTTTAAATTCCCAAAAGCAAATATTCATTTTGAAAAAAAGAGAGAGCAAAGGAAAGGGGGGGGGGGGGGGGGGAAGATAAAAACTTTTTTTTCTCACAAGTCCAACGCTCATTTAAAAACAGCTGCCAGCTCAAACTGCTTCACCTTTTTTTTAGGGGCCAAAAAGTCTAAAACCCCCACCATTAACCTATCACACTCAAAAGAAGAGAGAGAGAGAGGGGCCCCCAAAAAAGAAAAAAAGAGAGAAAAGAGGAAACAAGAGAGAGAGAGAGAGAGAGAGAGAGAGAGAAAAGAGAGAGGAGAGGGGGGAAAGAAAAAAAATTTGGCAAGAAATAGGCACTGAAAGACTACGTGCTAGACAGCAACTACAAAATGACACTCCAAACCCCTCCCGGGGGAAAACCAAACCAACACTTATAATATGCCAGTGTGTAAAAAGGGCAGGTCAGTAAAAGTGAATACGAAAATTTTTATTTTTGTATGTGTGTGAGTAGGGGGAATCGATTTTTCAAAATTTGTGCTTAAAACCGGGACTAAATAATGACATCTCCCCCCCCCCCCCCATCCCCCCCGCCCCCCCCCAAAACACAAACCCCAAAAAAAAAGAATCATTATTTTGGGAAAATCATACACCGAAACGCATTTTGGCATGTTTTAAAAAGATAACAAAAGTCATGCAAAAAGTTTTTTTCCTTTTTAACAAGAGCAACATTTTTTTTTAAACCTTTAATGGGGAACTTTTTTTTTTCCATCATTCATTCTTCCCCCCTGTATCCCCCCCACTACAAACCCCCCTTTTCCCCCCCTCCCCCCAACATGCATGTGTGCATTCCCCTACAACCCACAAACGCGGGTTGGGGGGGGGGGGGGGGGGGGGGGGGGGGGGGGGGGGGGGGGGGGGGGGGGGGGGGGGGGGGAACACACTGGTTGCAATAAAAAAAAAAATTCTTATTTTAAACCCTCGCAGGCAACCCCAAGCCAAATTACACCACAGACAAAAAAACTAATCTTTGAAATAAATCGAAAAAAATGCTATGGTTGTGAATATTTGGGGACTCATGATGATGAAAAGTTTTTTTTTTTTAAAGGTATTTTGAAACAAACCCCCTTTTTTCACTCAACTTCATTGGCACATTTCGACGTAACGCAATACAGTGCTGTTACAGGGCAAGTCGAGGTCAGGGGGGGGATGGAAATAGCGTGGGCTATTCATACACAGCACTGCCCACAGAAAATTTTCCACCTCCCAGACAACTTTTTACCCATGGACAACACAGGCTACAAACGTCAAAACTTCATCTTTGCATGGCAGGGTTTAAAACCTCCCCCGTCCACAAATTTTGCTTGAAAAGTTTTTTTGTACAATTATCAGGGGGGGAATGCTTCTATGGGGCCCTGAAAAGGTTAATTTTCGGAAAAAAAAACTGCTTTAAGATATGGGGAATAACTTTTAAAAAAATAGGATTTTTCGCTATTTTTAAATCATATTTGCTGCTTCTTACTACATATTGATCATGCAAAATTCTTTAAAACTATGCACAAACCTCCCAAAAAATCCGTTTTTTTTTCCCTTTTTTTCCTGGAAAAAACTTCCTCCTTGAATTTAAAAAAAAAATTGGATCTTAACACCAATTTCAATACTATTTAGAAAATCAGGTTTTGAACACATACAAAATTTTATTCACAATTTTTTTTTTAAAAAAAATCAAATCCATAAACAAATATTTTGATCTAATATCATTGTTAAATCTGAAATATTAATTTATTTTGGAAGAGAAAAAAGAAAAAATTTATTAACAAAATGGTGAACAGGGTGTGGGTTAAATAACAACTATTCTGTCTCAAAAGTGCCCTCCCCCTTATCATTTTTTTTTTTTTTTTTTTTACATTTTGAATAAGGGTTTCTCAACACACTGCTTTTGAAGGCAATGGAAAAGATGCTTTTTTAAATCCTAAAGCTTTGTTGATAAGAATTTTTTGCAATCAAAAGTCATCAAAAAAAAACAGGTAAAAACAACCACGAGTGAAGTTATACCCAAAGTCCCGAATGGCTACCTGAAATTTAGTGTAACTTTTTAGAAAAGGACAAAGCAAAGGAAAAAAAGAAAGTTTAAAATGTTTTCTTTTTTTTTTTTCTGGAGTAAAGCTTTGAAAGAGTTGTGAAAATAGTAGACAAATGCAGTAAGCCATTTTTTTTTTTTATATTCGATGAGTTAGGTATTTTTAAAAAAATTCTGTATAGAATAACGGGCAAAAAAAAACCCCAAGTGGCCACGAAAACGCTTTGGGGAAAAGGTGACAGGTCTTCAAAACCTTTTTTTTCAAAATAAGTTTAAATGGATTAACTGCAAAATCATCGTTTTTCAAAGTTTTTTGATTTTTATTTTTCATGCGCCACATCAAAAAAAAGTTTTTTTAAATTTTTTCAAGCTGAACAAAAGAAAATTTTACTATGCATTAGGTAAATATGAAATAATGACACAGAAAAACAGCAAATTTTCTTTTAAAACGTATAATTTTATTTTTTTTTTTAATTATTGTTTTTTTTTTCTGGTCAGTAAACAAACATTTGTATCACATGGTAGAGCTCCTGCATCATCTCTACACATTCTCACTCTCGGGAAAAAAAACCCCCCCCCCCCTCCTCATCCCCCCAAGTCTTTAAAATCAAAAAAATTGGACAAAGGTTTTTTCGGTTTTTTTTTTGTGCTGTTTGTTCTTTATTTGTACTTCTTGTCTAACCCAAAACTGAAAGAATATAATGGACTTGTTTTATTTGAACAAATAGTTTTGGGGGGGGGATAACCAAATCGTTTTTTTTTTTCAAACCCCCTTTTCCACAATAAAAACATAAAACAAAAAAACAAATCCCCTTGGGGGGTTTTTTTTTTGCCTGTGTTTTTGGTGTGTGTGTGTGTGGTGTGTTTGGTGGGGCTTTTGGTGTTGTGTGTGTGTGTGTGTGGTGCTTTTTTTGTGTGTTGCTTTTTTTTGTTGTGTGTTGTGTGTGTTTTGGGGGTGTGCGCGCTGCGTGCTGCGTGCGGCGGCGTTTTAACAATAAAAATAATGGTTAATTGAAGGGTGATTATATTTTATATTCCCTTTTTTTTTCATCAGATGGACACTCAGTCTCCACAAAAAGGGAGCACATACACTGCAGGTCCACATCCCACAGAGTTTCTTGGCCACTGTGATGAAGGGTCACCCCAGGGCCAACCCCCCTCTTTCAAGTGCCTCATGTAGCGGGCAGGACTGTATACAGCACATGGTCTTTTTGTCGGCTGCCATCTGCAAAGGGGCTCTGCTGGGTGGCCTAATTTTTTTAAAAATCCATAAACAATTCGGGGCATTTTGGGGGGCCCCCCTTTTCCCCGCTCAAATAATAGACTTGTTTTCCCGCCCACTCACCGGGGCAATATATACAACAGCTGCTTATATTAAAAAAAGGAACCTTTACAATAGGTACAGGTTTTTAAAAAAAATAATATAATATAATAAACAATATAAAAGCCCCCATTAACTCACTTACCCTCTTTCCCCCCCAAATTTTTAACAAATAAAGAATCCCGCCTAGAAATGTTCAATCTAACAATTTTTCCCTCTGGATAAAGCTGTGAAAATATTTTTACACATATTCACAAACATCACAAAGAAGAACATTCGAACCAAAAAAAAAACTAAAAAAAAAAAAAAAAAAACATCTTTCCCGGACCAATGGAATGTTATTTTTTTAAAATATTGCAAAGAAATAGTAATAAATGCAAAGTCAATTCAATCATTTTCTTCTCTAACAAAAACAACTGGGGCCAATACAATCAACCATACGTTTACAGTCCCCCCCACCGCAAAGAGGCCCCTATCAAGGGTATCACCCCGTTTAAAAAATTTAAGCCCCAACTGTTGCAGCTTCACAAAAAAAAACATCAACCTTGCCTTTCTCCTCTCTACGTCCCACAGATTAAAAACACAACCTTTTTTTCCTTTCTCCCTCTACGTCCTACAATTAAAACACAACCTTTGTCCTTTCTCCCCTCTACTCCTACAGATTAAAACATCAACCTTTTTTCCTTTCTCCTCTTTACTCCTACAGATTAAAACATCAAAACCCTTTTTTTTTCCTTTCTCCTCTCACGTCCTACAATTAAAACACCAACCTTTTTTTTCCCTTCTCTTTTCAAAACCCACAATTAAAACATCAAACCCTTTTTCCCTTCTCTTCTTTAAACCCTAAAAAGATTAAAACACCAACCCTTTGTCCTTTCTCCTCCACACCCTAAAAAGATTAAAACATCAACCTTAGTCATTTCTCCTGTCAACACCCTCAGATTAAAAAATCAACCTTATCATTTTTCTCCGCAACACCCACAGATTAAAACACAAAACCTTTGTCCTTTCTCCTCCAAACACCCTACAAAATTAAAACATCAACCTTTGTCCCCCTCTCCTCTCAAAAAACCCCCACCTAGGGAAGCAAAAGGGGCACACCCTGACGGCCAAGGTAAAAAAAAAACCCATTAATATGCTTTAAATAAGTGACCAAACAAACATTTGAAACGTGAAATCCCAAAAGAGGGGAATGCACAACCAAAAGGGGGGCAAAAACGGTCGCATACGCAAAAATCTTCACCATTGGGGAAGCTCAGAGCTCACTGAGGGAAGGGGGAAAAACACCCCAAATAATAATTTTCTTTTTTTTTTTAAAAAAAATTTTTTTTCATTCTTTTTTTAAAAACCCCACCCTATACGACATGTTTTGGGCTGGCCGCTGTAGTCCTAGGGGGGTGGGGGCGTTGGAAAAACCCCCAAATAATTTTTTAAAAGGGTTGCGGGTTTTTTATCCCACTTTGGGCTAGGCGTTGTGCCCTTGGAAAAAAGGCCTTTAAAAAGCTATTTCTCCCCCAACCCCCCAATGAAAAAGGGGTACCAACCTTTGGGTTTTTGGGGGGGTTAACCCGGATAGACGGGCATCCTACCAGGGGGAACCCGATAACACCGGGGCCAAATGAGCCTTAGGCCAGGACAATTTTAACTTTAACTATACGACATGAAACCATATCAACAAAAAATCCCCCGTTCTTTTTTCAACTTTGAAAAAATATGGTGGAAACACCAGAAAAAAGAAAGGTCTTATTGTCATACTTAACAATGATTGCTCCAGCCCCCTCTGGCCCACTTCAAAATCTTGTCAAGGACAGAACACCTAGTTTTTAGAGTTTTTTGCACTTGTGATCTGTGTGCTGATAGAATGGATTGACAAAGTTTTTTTTTTTTTTTTAACGCATGCACACAGAATTTTGTATAGAACCCAATCCCTAAGTCAAATGTGATTTGCTTAAGGGAAAGGGGGGGGGGGGGGGGGGGGGGGGGGGGGGAAAAAACCCCAAAATCAACATGCAGAAAATCTCCCCTGGCCCCAACTCCCACCTCTACCAAGATAAAGAAAAAATTATATGAATGACGGGGATAAAACCAAAAAAAAAAGAAAAGTTTTTCACCCAAAGGTATGGTAGGAAAAGGGGGGGGTTGTTTCTTTTCCCGGATAAGCTCTGAATTCCCAAGCTGAAATTTTGCAGTTGCGCCCTGTTTTTTTACCCACCACTAAGGTCCCCCAACTGACTTCAGGGAAATAAATCGTTTAAAACCCTTTTTATTGGCCCCTATACATTTTGCATGACAGCAAAAAAAAAACTATAGCATTGCATTTTCCCCTTGCAAAAATCATCGTTCTTAGTTTTTTTTTTTTAAACCTTTTTAAATCAAACTCTAAAACAATACCTAAACTTTCGACACTCTTACGAGCTACAGTAAACCTGATTTTTGACAAAACACAATTACTTAAAAGGAAAAAAAAAAATCATCCAAAGGTAAAAGAAATGGATCCATATTGTGGAGTACAAAAAAAAACACTGTACACAAAAACTTCTCACCCAACAAATTAAAAAAAGGGGGTTTTTGTATACCAACAAACAAAAGTAATCATTTTTATTTAGTTAAAAAAAAAAAATCATTCTGGGGCCCAGCAGTGAACCCCTAAGTTTTGGAAAAAAAAAATTAATTTTAAAACCCCCGGGACCAGTTTTTTTTTTCTTTTCCCAATCCACAATCTTTTTTTGTTTTTTAAACCTGCCCTTGACTGGTGGTCTGGGGGGGTTTTTTTCTTCACAAGAGAAATAATAAAAGGGAAAACCGGTATTCTACAGCAAAAAAATTTTAAATTTGATGCACGTTAAACAACCCTCGGCAACAAAAAGGTGTCTATTGGCAAAAATCACTCGTGAGTTTTTTTCCCCAAAGGGAGCAAGCACCCTACATTTCACATGTAGAAATTCTTGTGTCTGATTTAGACAATTTTTTAATACAACTTTTAATCATACAATTTGATGAAAAAAGATATAATACAAATATCCCTCACAATTCACAACAAAGTTTTACGATACGTAATACAATACATAATCACAATTCACTAAAATTTTTTAAACGCAATTTTTTTTACAACAAAGTTGCCCCTCCCCCAATATTTAAAACCTACAAATTAATCACAAAATTTTCAATTTAAGTTCATGATACTATAATACAATACATAATCACAATTTATCAAGCAAAAGGAAAACTTCCCCGGTAATGTACATATTCCGGATTTTAAAAAAAATACCAGCACACAAAAAGATCCATTCCCCCCAACATAACAAAAAACATTTTTTACACAGACTCCAAAATCATCATGACCCAATTCTCCTCCAAAAAATTTAACATTTTTACCCTCAAATAAAAACAATTTTTAAAAGAATTTTTTTTAAAAAAAAGTTTTAAAAAAAAGTTTTTTCCCTCATCAATTACAAACGAAATTAACAACACACAAAAAAATATGCCAAAAAAAAATTTTATTTTTAACCCTTTTTTCATAATATTATTTTGGCCACTTTTTGGCCAGCAGGAAGTTTCTCAAAAATCAATTCAGCCAAATCCCCCCCCCCCCCCCCCCTTTGGTTATAAAACAACTTTGCTACAGTCTGAAAAAAAATAAAAATAATTTTTTTTTTTTTAAACCCCACTCACATGTGTTGCTTCCCCCCCCTTTGGTTAGGGTTTGGGATAGCCCATTAGGTACATTCCCTTCAAAAAAGGTAGTTTTTTTATGATAAATGTAAAAAAAACTTTGGAAGGGACAATGCCTGTCAAAAAAAAGGTAGTTTTTTTTTTGATAAATGTACCAAATTTTTGGACTAAAAACAATTTTTTTTTTTTTAGCCCATATAAAAAGCCAAGAGATTTTTCAAGACCATTCTAAGTACAAAAACCCCTACCAAAAATCAGCAGCGTAGCCCCTCAGAAAAAAACCCCTTGGGGGAAGTCTGAGTATGGCTCCTACATGGCGAGGTATTAAAAAAAACCAGCCATACCCAAAAACCCCCTTTTTTTAAATAAAGGGGTGCTTACGTCTCACAGTAAATTCCCAGGGGGTATGAATGAACCCAGAAAAATTTTCGGTGACCCCCGGGGGTGTTAAAACTGGGGAAATGCTTAACAAAACAACAGTAAAAAAAAAACAGAGCAGTATATATAAAATTTAAAACTCCAAATAAAATTCTTGCAACCTCTAACAATCATGGCACATCAGAAAAAAAATTCAGAAATTTTTTTTAAAAAACCCCCCTTTCTTTTAACAACAGAATGAAAGTTTGTGTATGTGCATGTGTGTGTGTGTGGTGTGTGTGTGTGGTAAAGTGTGTTGGGTGATGCATTGTGCATGCTGTGTGCACATTGTGTGGCATAATTTTTGGGAAAAGCCAAATTGGGGTGCATGCATGCATGACTGGTTTTGCACATGTAACGAATATGGGGGTCAAAATCAGCCAAAATTTTTTTCCCCCTTTGCACAAACCTACACAAAATTTAAAAAAAACAACAAACAGCAAAAACGATAAAAATCAACCAAACGGTCAACAACCTGCAAAACACCCCCAAACCCAAAACCCAAAAGCAAAAACCTCCATGCGACACAACGAAGCAACAAAAAACGCCAACACCGCCACAGCCCTAACCATGAAAATTGCAAGGGCACTTTTCCCCTCTTTCCTTCTGGCGACATTTGGCATAGTTCACATTTTTCCTTGGCGATCTTGCGACTGTTGTCTGGCCCCAGCGACGAAATGTGGACCCCATCGGGCCCCGTCGGCCAAACCAGCACCCTGGCCCGGGCGTACATCTGCGCCATGGGAAATCCTGGCTCAATCCCCCCCCCGGAGCCTGCAAACCATACTAAAATGTCAGCTGCATAGGGGCAGAAAGCAAAAAAAAAAAGATTTTTTATTTTTTTTTATTATTCTAACCCCTCATGCCCACAGCAGATTTCCTGCAAAAAAATTCGGGGCTGCCTCTCTCTGGGGAACACATTGCCCACAAGTGCGCACCTACCCATTATTTTAGATTTTCTTTTTCCCGCTCAACGTATTTGTTTCCCTATCAAGGACTTTTTTTTCTACAGAATTTTGAGGACAACCCCTCTTATTGCTGTGGTTTTTTTTTTTTTTAATGCACTAAATAAAATGTGAAAAACACAGGGACCTCGGTTTTTTCCATTTTCACCAAAAAACAGCACCCCGCCCCCCCCATGGTGAAAGGGGGGGAAAAAGTTTTGGGCCCAAACAGGATTTGAAAAAGCAGCACCTTCTGACCGGATGTTTTGCTTTCTAGGCAGGCGTTACCTCTAGACCCCCGCCACTAAATTTTATGTTTTTTTTAGGCATTCTCAATGTTTTCTTTATAAAAATGTTGCCGTTGTCCCCTGTTAGCAGAAACAGTACTTGCGCACTTTACATGAAACAGTACTTGCAGCTTAAGTCGTCACATTACACACACCATACACACATCATGCATAACAAAACTTTTGTGCTTACTTTAAAATTTAAAAAGGCCCCAGAAAAAAATTAAAAATTAAAACCTTTTTCCTTTTAAAAAAGATTTTTCCCCACCAAAAAAAACCAACCACACCCCACCAAAAACAACACAAAAACACCACAACCCCAAAAAACACAAAAAAACACCCCCCCCAAAAAAAACCTCTCCCCAAAAGTCCTTCGGATGAGACTTTAAACCGAGGGGCCCTGGGTGTGCGAACGCACGCAAACATCTTGCGCACATGTTAATCCTGTTCCGCTTTTCTAAGAGTAGGCCATCGTGGCCGTGGGAACGATGACAATATTTACAGCAAAAAAAAAAAAAAAAAACCCTCATCACACGGGGACCGGATGAAAAAAAGCCATGATTGCTTATTCGTTACCCGATATAAAAAAAAATAATTTAAATTAATAAAAAAAAAAAAAAAAATAAAAACACCGAAAAAAACCCAAAAATAATCTAAAAACCCCCGGGGAAAGTACGACTCATTACACACTTACACACCACACACACACCACACAAACCCACCACACCACACACAATGCACACACAACCCCTAAACACACAGCAAACAAATACACACACAAATTTCGTTCAAGGGTTTTTTTTTCCCAAAAAGCTAACACATGCTGACTCCAAAATTCCCAACAGTCCTTCAAAAAACAATTTTAACGAGGCCCCCTTTTGGGAAAAACGCACACAAAACATTTTTAAAAACCATTTTTTAAAAACCCTTTCCCACTTTTAAAAGATAGGCCGTTTGTGCGGGCAATTTGATGACAAAATTTACAAAACTGCATACACACAGGGCCATATTAAAAAAAACACATAGTGCCATTCCCATTATCCCAAAATAAAAAATTAAAAAAATTGAATAAACAACACACGACACACACTCCCCCAACCCCAAACCCCCAAAACATACCCCCTCCCCCACAAAAACCCCCCAATACCCCACAACCCCCTCCCCACCCCCACATAACCAACCCCCAGCAAAAAAAACACAACACCAAAACACACACACCACAAACAAACAAAAAAACAACGCACACACCCACCACAACACCCACACACACACCCCCCACCCCCACCCCAACACCACCCCAACACCACACCACCCAAAAACCCCCCACACACAAAAACACAACCACCAACACACACACCCCCACAACATGAACAAAACAAAAAACCTTTCAGACGCGTCAAAAACGAAGGCCCCTGTTTTTTGGGGAGCAATCTTTATCAGGGAATCCCTGGGGCACCACCTAAAATCACAAACAGGACCACATGAGTTTTTCAAAATGTTCTAGTCTTAAAGTGGTGAAAAAGAATAGGAACTTTTTTATTTTGTTCTTATGTGGGCGGGAATTTGACAGGCAATTTTCTAAGGGCCACCTAGACATAAAAAGACAGGGCCACATAGTTGGAGTTGCCTTTTTCTCACGGTGGAAAAAAGAATAGGGACTTTTTTTTTTTTTTTTTGTATTGCATGTGGGGGGAAAAGGGAAAAGGGGGGTGGGGGGGGGAGGGTAAGGGGGGGGGGAGGGGAGAGATGATGGATGAGAGGGGCCCCAAAAAGTGAGCCTATGTGGGTGGGGTGAGCGAGTGAGGATGAAACGGTGAGTGAGAGTGTGTGTTTGGTGGGGGTTTGGGGTGTGTGTGTGGGTTTTGGGTGGGGTTTTGGGGTGT
>JASPKP010007641.1:10000-12535 GCA_030674155.1 Stramonita haemastoma
ACTAAATGTATATTGCTATTCTTTATTAAGTCAATATAATTGATATCTAACTATGCTGGTTTTAGTTCTCAGGTCGGAGTGGGGGATAGGCCTATTTAATCTCTTTTAGCTATATTTGTATTGGATTTAGTCCAGCATTTATAAACGTTTGAGATGTATATGTACCCAATGTAGCATTAGAGGATATCGATCTTGCTCTCTTTGGAAAATCTCTGTCAGATTTAAGATTTACTGCCGATTGCAAACCATTTTAATGGTCAGACTTCATAGTACAAATTTACAACAGGCAGTCCTTCGGTGATTTTCTAACGGTACAATTCCAGATGCAGCCTATGTTTTTACACAGGACGCAAGGACAGGTGGCCTAAAGCCAGTTTGTATGCTCTACAGTCTGTACTTTGAAGTTCTTAAACAAATATTTCGGAGCATCAAAAAAACATCTTGACCATATGTCAATAAAACTTCAAAAAAATTGACTGTTTGCTTGTATTCTAAAATTCCAATGTCTTTCGAAAGGTAGGCGTTAGTGTTGGATTTGATCCATTATTTAAAATAAAACACTTGACAGCAGTAAACCATTTTCATTCATATTGATTTATACCATGTTCAGTTCGTTATGATAAAATCTGTTTGATGTAATTCAAGGATCTCGTAGGAGTGTGTGTGTATGTGTGTTTGTGTTTGTGTGTTTGTGTTTGTGTGTGTGCTTGTGTGTGTGTGTGTGTGTGTGTGTGTGTGTATGTGTGTGTGTGTGTGTGTGTGTGTGTTTATATATATATATATATATATATATATATATATATATATATATATATATATATATATATATATATATATATATATATATATATAAAACACATATGTTTATATATCTGTGTGTGTGTGTGTGTGTGTGTGTGTGTGTGTGTGCTTGTGTGTGTGGTGTGTGTGTGTGTGTGTGTGTGTGTGTGTGTGTGTGTGTGTGTGTGTGTGTGTGTGTGGTGAGTATTTAGGTGGACTAAAAAAAAAACGTGATCACCATCATCATTATCATCATCTTCGTAATAATCGTGATCGTTATCTTCATCATTGTTATGCCATTACCGTTGCCACCATCAGTAGTATTAGTAGAGTTTAACTCTTATCCCATCTCCTTCTTTTCTTCCTTCTCCTTATCTTTCTTCTTATTATCTTCTTCTTCTTCTCTTCTTCTTCTTCTTCTTCTTCTTCTTCTTCTTCTTCTTCTTCTTTTCTCTTTTTTTCTTCTTCTTCTTCTTCTTCTTCTTCTTCTTTTCTTCTTCTTCTTCTTCTTCTTCTTAATCTTCCTCGCATTCTTCTTTGCATTCTTTTTTTCACTCTTCTTCTTCTTGTTCTTGTTCTTGTTCTTGTTCTTGTTCTTGTTCTTCATCTTCTTGTTCTTGTTCTTCTTCTTCTTCTTGTTCTTGTTCTTGTTCTTGTTCTTCTTCTTCTTCTTCTTCTTCTTCTTCTTCTTCTCTTCTTTTTCTACGTATTAATTCTTCTTTTTCGCAATTCTTGTTCGCAATTCTTCTTCTTTGCATTTGTCTTCTTCTTCGCAATCTACTTTGCATTCTTATTTGCATTCTTCTTCTTCTTCTTCTCTTCTTCTTCTTCTTCTTCTTCTTTCTTCTTCTTCTTCTTCTTCTTCTTCTTCTCCTTCTCCTTCTTCTTAATGTTCCTCTTCTTCTTCTTTGCACTCTTCTTCTTCTTTCTTCTTCTTCTTCTTCTTCTTCTCCTTCTCCTTCTTCTTCTTCTTCTCCTTCTTCTTCTTTCTTCTTCTTCTTCTTCTTCTTTCTTCTTCTTCTTCTTCTTCTTCTTCTTCTTCTTTGCACTTTTCTTTGCATTCTTCTTCGCATTCTTCTTGTTCTTCGCAGTCTTTTTTTTGCATTCTTCTTTGCATTCTTCTTCGCATTCTTTTTCTGTTTTGCATTGTTCTTCTTCTTCTCGTTCTTCGTCTTTAGTTGTGAGTATCTGTAACTTTCATTTTCTTCGATATCTTGTTTAAAACTAATATTCTATAACATATCTTTCTTTTAAACAATTTCAATTTTTCTTCTTTAATTTTCTTTATCTGTTTTACTCCACACGAGTTTAAGTGATTGTATATACACTCTTATATTTGGTATACCTATTCCACCATTTTGAAATCTCTGTTCAGAATATGCCCTTTGTGTCTTATCTGGTGTTTTGTTTCCACACAAATTTATAACAATAGTTTCGCAACTGGGCAGCTTGAGCATGCAGAGGCTTTGGCAGTAAAAGCCATAAATAGACACACTTTGAAAGCAGTAGTGATTTGAGCATTGCTACTCTTCCTTACGGTGTGATTAATCTTTTTGTCCACATCTTAGATAGTTTTTTTTAACTTCATATAGTTTATCAGTTATATTCACTTCCATCATACTTGGGGAATACTGGTAAACAAGATTCCAAGGATTTTAAGATTTTTTTGGATTCCACTCCATTCTTCTGTGTGGTTTTGTAGATTCTTGGCGATTTCATTTTGTTGCCTTTTTTCTCAAAATTTAACCTTAAAAC
>JASPKP010007642.1:0-12534 GCA_030674155.1 Stramonita haemastoma
TTTCTTTTCTATCTATTTTTTCTATCTATCTATCTATATTTTTTTATCTATTTTTTTTTCTAGGGTTTTTTTGGGTCACTTAAAATAGAAAAACAGCCTCCCCGGGGTTTCGGTCGGACACTTTCTTTTTTTTTTGAAGCCCCTTTTTTTTGGGAAAAAATCCTTTTAGGCCAAAAGTTTTCTTTGACATTTTTAAAGGGGCCCCCCTCCTATTATTTGTTTCATGGTTTTTTGCTTTTTTTCGTTTTTTGGGGGGTTAGTTATTATGTTTTTTTTAGTTTCGTGTTTTTTCCCTTTACTTTGGTACAATGCGGGTCAGGGTTGTTTTTTTTTTGGGGGTTTTCTTAACGGCATATGACAAGTCACGAACACACAACCCACACACACACCCCACCACACACACACACAAACACCCTCACACAACCAACCACCCCACCCCCCAAAAACACACACACCACCACAAACACACACACACACACCACCCACAACACAACACACACAACACCCAAACAAAACTTTTAAATTTTTTAAAAAACAAATCACACCCCCACACCCCACACACACCCCCCCCAAACTTTTACACCCCAAAACCCCCCACTACACACACACCCCACACACACACACTCACCCCCAACAAACCACTCACCCCCCCACCAACCCCAACCCCCCCCCAAAACCCCTTATATTTAAAACCCCCCAAAAAAATTTTGGAAGAAAAACCCTTTTTAAAAGAAAGGGGACCCGGGGGGAAAAAACAAAACTACAAAACACACCAAAAAAAAAAAGCACACCCCAAAAAAAAAAAAAAAAAAAAAAAACCCCCCACCACCCCCACCCCCCCCCAAAGCACCCAAAATCACTCACTCCTCTCACCAAAGAAAAGAGAGAAGGGGAGAGAGAGAGGGGACGGGAGAGAGAGGAGGTGAGAGGAGGGAGGAGATTCTTTTTTTTTTTTTATATGGGGGATAATGGGAATAAAAAACCCCCTTTTGCTTTTTTTAAAAAAAAAAAAAGAGAGAGAGACGTAGGGGAGGGGGAAGGAGATGAGGAGGGGGAGATGGGGGATTTAAAAGGGGAGAGAGGAAACCCCAAAAAAAAAAATGATGTAACATCATCCCCAAATTTGGGGTTTTTTAAAAGGGCTGAGAAAATTTTTTACCGACCGCCTGCCTGGCCTGCCTGCCGCAAGCCTGCAAAGGGTACTGACTCATAAAAAACCCCCGGGGACCCGGGTTTTAAAAAATAGTGCTTGGCCTTGCCTTAGGGGCCTGGGGAGGGGGAAAAATTTTTTTTTTCCTGCCGGGGGTTTTTTCCCCCCCTTCCCCCTTTGGGCCGGAGAGGGTTTTCGGGGAAAAAGGGTGGCTGGGGGCAAAAAAGAGGGGGCATTGTTTGGTTGGACGTCAGTACTGAGGCTGTACCCTTTTTACCCAAACCGCATTCCCTTCGTGTGTATTTTGGAGGGACGCTAGCCCTTTTGGGTTCTAGGCTAGTTAGTCCGTTCCCCCCCCCCCGGGTTTTGGGGGGTGTTTTTTTAAAAAAGGGGGGGAAAGGGGGTTTCCCTTTTTTAAACCCCCCGGGGGTTTTAAATTTTTGGTTTTCCCGGGTTTCCACCAGTTGTTAGGGGGCCCTTCTTTTAAAAATTTTTTTTTTGGGTTTTTTTTCAGGGGGGGCTGAAAAAAAACATTTTTTTTGGTTTTTTCTTTTTTGGGGGCGACTTTTGGGTTTTTATCGTTGATTTTGAAACTGAAACAAGAACTGAAAAAAAAAAAAAAACTACGAAACCGATTTTGAACGGGGAAAAATCAACGGACACACAGTCTAACTTCAGAATGTTATCTTTAAAATTTTAAAAATTTAAAAAAAAGCAGCTACGATAACATCATCACCAAACAAGGGACTGGTGTGTGTTTTCCAAAAACCCCCTGAAAAAAGTGTGAAACCCCTTGGGGGAACGGGTTGCAATAAACAAAATTTTAATTTTTTTCCCAAAAGAGGGTTTAGTCACACCCAACCACAAACACAACAAACCCAAAAATAAACACAAACAAGGATGGGCGGGGGGAAAATTCTGCTTTTCACTCCAAAAAGGTTTTTTGGAAACCGAGGATTAAAATTCTTTTCCCCCCGGAAAAATGGCTTATGGAGAACAGTCCGGACCGAAGGGGGGTTTTTTGACAAGGTGCTACAGCGGCGACCCCAACCACCATGTGTTCCCCCCCCCCGGCCCCGGCGCCCCGGCCGTTTTTTGCAAGTTGGGGGGCTTGTTTACGGTTGGGGGGCGAGTCCCGGTGGCCCGTTTTTGCGTGTTTTTCCCGGGGGAAAAAGGGGGCCCCGGTCGTTGGTTCCCCTTTTGGGGGGGGGCGAGTTTTAGTCCGGGGGGGCCCCCTGCCCCTTTTTTTTTTTCCTTTTTTTTCATGGGGGAAATTTTGGGGTTTTTTTGGGGGGCCTGGGGGGGGGGGGGGCGGGGGGGGAAAAAGAGACGAGGAGACTATTAAAAAAATTTTGTTTTTTTTTTTTTTTTTTTTATTTTTTTATTTAAATTTAAATTTTGTATTTATTTAAAATTTTTTTTTATCGAGGATAAAGGAAAAAACATCTTGTGTTTTTTTTTCCTTCCCCCTTTTGTAAAGCAGTTTTTGTTTTTCTTATCGTTCCCCCCGGGAAACCCCAAAAACCCCCCCTTTTAAACAAAAGGGTTTTTAAAGGGTTTAACTTGTGGGGCGTGTTTTGTGTGTGTGTGTGGGGGTGTGTGGTGGTGTGTGTGTTTGTGGTGTGTGTGTGTTTTTGTGTGTTTTTTTTGTTGTCATGGGATGTGGGGGGGTTTTTTTGTTAAATTTTTAAACCCCTTGGGAAAATTTTTTTTGTGTTTAATTATGTGGGGGGTTTAAAAATAAACTCGAAAAAAGTTTTCCCCAGATAAAAAAAAGCTGATTTTTTTTGGAGATTTTTTTTTTTCTAAAAAGGGGAAAAAAACCTTTAATTTTTTTTTTTACGAAAAATAAAAAAATGTGTTATTTCCCCCTTTTTTTAATCCCCCCGCTCTCTTCTTTCTCTCTCCCCTCTCTCTCTCTCTTTTCTTTTTCTCTCTTCTCTTTTTTCTCTCTCTATACTTTTTTAAAAAAAATTTTGGCAAGTTTTTAAGCTTTTTTTTAAAATTTTTTCAAAGCAGGAAAAATTAATTTAATTGGTTTTTACCAACCCTTTAAAAAAAATTAAATTGGGTTTTGTCGGGGGTTAAAAAGAATTGATAGCTTAGGGGGAAAAAATTTTCTTTTAAACAAAATTTTTTTAGTGGGTTTTTTTTTAAAACCCCCCCCTTTTTTTTCCCCCTTTTTTTTTGATTATTTTTTTGTGAACTTTTTTTTTTTTGAATTTTTTAGGTTTTTTTTTTTTTTTTGATTTTAGTGTCTTCCAATGACTTACACCCAAAAATTTACAGTCCCCAACCCCCCTTTTTTTAAAAATCAAATTTTTTTTGAAGCTAAAAATTTTTTTTAAAGGGGAAAAAAATTTTTTTAAGATTTGGGTGTAGCCCTCCAAAAAAAATAATATTGGATAAAAAGATTGCAGTTGTAAAACCTTGTACTAAAAAGTCTTTTTAAATGGTTTGTCAATTTTTTTGGGTTTTTTTTAAATCAAAAGAAAAAAAATTTTTAAAAAGGGATTTTTTTTTTTTATTAAATTTTTAAAAAGGGGAAAATTTTTTTTTAAATTTTTTAGAAATGGCTTTCCCCAAATTTTTTTAATGATTTTTTTTATTTCTTTGTTTTTTTAAAAAAATTTTTCTTTTTTTTTTAACCCTTTGGAGCTGTCTTGGGTTGAAAATTTTTTTGGGGGGATTTTTTTTTTTTTGATTGGGGTGGATTGATTCAATTTTTGATTGTTGTTTTGGGTTTTTTTTAGTTTTTAAAAAGGGGCCCCCAAAAAACGGGGGGCTTTTCGTGTTGCCCCCAACGGGGGAAAAGTTCTCCCAAAAGAACGGCATTTTGGGTTTTTACTCACCCCAAAAACCCTGGCCCCTTGGGGGCCCCCCGGACCCTCCTGTCCTTTGTGTTGGGTTTTTTAAGGGAAAGGTCCGGGGGGGGAGAGAGGGGGGAAAAAAAGAGACAAAGAGGGGAGGAAAATGGGGGGACGAGAAATGAGAGAGGGGAGAGATGAGAGAGAGAGGAGAGAGAGGGAGAGAGAGTGGGGGAGGAGAGGGAGAGACAAGGGGGAAAAAACCCCCCCTGTGACGGATGTTTTGGAAGGGGAAAAAATGTTGGGGTCTGTGGTTTGGGTGTGATTGTGTATGGTGTGGTTTTCGGCATGGGTTTTGGGGGGGCGAAACGGTTTTTTAAGTATTTTTTTGATTTTTTTCGATGATGATGGGGCAGTCAGTATGGTACTTTTAAAAAGTGCGTGTTGGACTTTTTGCTTTTTTTTTTTTTTAATGGTGAATGGAATTTATCTTGATCCAAAAAAAAGGGGGGGAGGGTGATCCTAAGATTTTCTGAAGAATTTTTAAAAAGAAAAAAAATTAAAAAAAAGGGGGGGTGAGTGGGAAAGAGTGGAGAAGACAATGCAAATGACTATAAAAATTTTTGGGTTTTGAAAAATTTTTTGAATGGGGCATGTAAACTTAATTGTGAAATTTATTTGCAGGGAAAAGGGGGTTTTTTATGAATATTGAATGGTTGGCAGGCCCCGATGTGGCCTTTAAAAAATTTTTTTTGGGCGATGGAGCTATGTATTTATTATTTTTTTCTCTCTTCTCTGCATTCCCTTATGGGGGGGTGTGTAGTGCCTGGTCTTCTCCTGTGCTTTTAAATGTAATTTTCATGTTTGCACACATTCCACCTTCAGAGCAGCTAATTTTTTGGCACATGATGCATGCTGGGTTTGTTTGTGTTTCCGTAACCCACTGAACCTGAACATGTTTACGGAATCTTTAATGGGCATATTTGATCTTCTGCACATGTATGATTTACATGAAGGAAAGTAAGGCACTTGCAGGTCTACACTTTGAAGTTGAACTGGGAAATCATGAAAATCCTACCCCTAATTCACCAGATACTGCCACTGAGGTTGAACCTAGACAGTGGAGCTATAATAAACAACATGAACTGAAAGTGTTACGAATGATGAAATGCTGAACTGGGAAAATCATGAATCAGGAAAATGTACTACCCCCCCCCCCCCCAAACTAATAAAACAAAGAAAGAATGAAAAGAAGAAAGAAAGAAATGTGACCTAACAATCATTCAAGAAAGTTAGCACTGGCAAAGACAACCACACACTGTTGTTCCTGTTGGAATAATTTTGTTCTTGAATTAAATGATGATGTGTACAGGTATATACACTTGTCCTGTATTGGGGCACAGTAGCATTATAAGTGAGGTGACATGCTTCTTATTTCGATGGTTCATAAATCAAACAGTAATACTAATTACTAGGTTGTGAGTGTGAAATTTGTTGACAGTTGGTAGACTGAATGTGAAGTTTGTGATCTCCCAGTCTGTGGACTTATGGGCAGACCTGCCAGTGCCCTCATCTTCCTTGAGTAATAAATCATATGCATGCAAGTCAAATGTGTGATAAACATTACTGTAGTGTGGGTCTTTTTCTTTTTTTTGGTTTTGTTTGGGGTTATTTTATTTATTTATTTATTTTTTGGTTCCTTGGCTAAAGCTCCGGGATTCACCAGTGGTGAGATTTTTGTGTATGCGACCATTTTCGCCAACCATTTCATTTAGGTAGCTGTGTTCCAACTGCAGGGATGATGTTTAAAAACCACACCAGAGTGCATGTGTTTTTTGAAAAAAATTTTGTTGTTGCCTGTTCTGACTCAGTTACTGACAAAAGTAGCCTAGTCTTCTGAAAGGCATAACAGGTATCAATTAATGTGTACACAAGATGTTCTGATGATGATGATGATGATGATGATGATGATGATGATGATGATGTGTGTGTGTGTGTGTGTGTTGTGTGTGTGCGCGCGCAGCAAAATGCAAGCCTACTTTAATTAATTAAGTAGGCCTTGTCAGATTTTTTTTATGCGGTGCTTTTTGAGGATGTCCCAGGTACTTTGAATTGATGATTGGGTTTTTTTTTCTTTTCAATTTTGCCTTAAAATGTTTTACATGGTGCTTGTCACGGATGACAGGGGGTGCTTTGAATTTGTGTCTTTTTTATACGGTTTATTGTTTGTTTGTTTTTAAAAAAAAGAAGGTTTTACTGAGGTATTTTGATATTTTTTGATAGGGGAAATTTCAACTTCTGATGAGGATAATATCAAAACACTTGTACCCTACACCTACTCCTAAATGAACACAAAACTAAATGAGTAAAATCCATCAAGCAATTTACCATTCCCTCCTCGTGTGTGTGTGTGGTGTGTGTGTGTGTGTGTGTGTGTGTGTGTGTGTGTGTGTGTGTGTGTGTGTGTGTGTGTGTCTGTGTGTGTGTCTGTGTGTGTGTGTGTGAGGAAGGATGATCATGGAATGGTACTTGAAGTTTTTGATAAGCAAAAAAAGAAGAAAGATAAAAAGCTGTCAGTTTTGAGTGATAATGCATTGTGTATTATATTTCGAATTTCGAATGCTTTTTTATCAATTCACCCAATATCAGTCAACCATTGGATCTCTTCCAAAATTGTGAATTGTTTTACCTCAAATGCTTTCAGTGTGTAGACAGTGCTGCACTCACACACACACACATGCACACACACATTACTATATATATATATATATATATATATATATATATATATATATATATATATATATATATATATATATATATTATATATATACAGAGAAAAAATGGAGTCACATAGTAATAATGAAATATGACTAATAAAGATACCATAAAATCAGTATGATACTGATGGTCATTTTTCACTGAAGTACCAACGAAATTTGAACTGTGTATCCATTGTGGTAGCATTAAATTATTCTCCAGAGAATGTAATTATGTTTTTACAATGATAGCCAAAAACATCATGAAATCTGTGAAAGCCAAGTACTTATTTTTTCTGTTTTTTATATATTTTTTATACTATAAATTGCAACATCAATGCATTCAAAGCTTTAATTTTGTACATTGCTGTGTTGATATTTTGTCGTATGAATTTGCTCTCACAAGTTATCTTGCAATAATGGGTCTTATCAGTGAAGTTATTCCCAGATAGTCCCACACTGTGTTGTCAGTTTTCCAGTGTGTGTGTGTGTGTGTGTGCGTGCGCACGCATGCTTGGGGGGGGGGGGGGGGGGGGGAATGTTTGTTTTATTAGGGTGTGGTGGTGTTTTTCTTTTTTTTTTCTTTTTTGTTTTTTTGCTTGTGAGTATGGATGCAGAGGGTTTGAATAAGGATGGGGTGGGGATCGGGAGTGCGAGTGAGATATCCAAAAAGTTGTCTGCACACACGCAGACACAATGGGGAAACAACAAAATCTCCATTCTCAAGGCACCATTGAGATTCTGACATGTAACTTCAGGGCCATCATTACTGGTTGTTACAGATTTTTTTTTTATATCCTTTCTGATATTGTTCGTTTTCCAATGTTTCACTGCCGTCATATGAAGTGATATGTTTCACTTTTTGTGTGTGTGTGTGCAACTTTGGTCATTATTTAATTGTGTAAAAAAAATCATGTCTCATGCTTGAAATACTTGATGTTTGAAATGATATGTCAATGGTTTGATTTGTGGTGGCAAAAAAAATGTGTGTGTGTGTGTGTGTGTGTGTGTGTGTGTGTGTGTGTGTGTGTGTGTGTGTGTGTGTGTGTGTGTGTGTGTGAGAGAGACAGAGACAGAGAGATTGATTTACAAGGCAATAATCATATTTGTGTGTCTCAGTTTTAAGTTACTACTGTCAAACAATGACTGCCCTGACATCATGATTGCAGTGACTGTATTCACTTGACTGGGATGCTATGTGTATTATGAAGAGGTTGGTTATTGACTCGGAATGAGGGTAACTTGAATCAAAAAGATAATTATGGTTTGATCTGCACTTTGATGAGATGAGTTGTATATGATGCTTGGAAAATATGGAAGCAGTAAACAACCGATACTGGTACGATTTGTGTGTGTGTGTGTGTGTGTGTGTGTGTGTGTGTGTGTGTGCGCGTGCGTGCGTGCGTGCGTGTGTCTGTATGTGTGTGTGTCTCTGTGTGTGTGTGTGTGTGTGTGTGTGTGTGTGTGTGTGTGTGTGTGTGTGTGTGTGTGTGTGTGTGTGTGTAAGCAGCTGTTTGTATTGTATATATATGTGTTCTAAGAATGGCTAAGATTTGCATAGATGTGAATCTACAAATCCTCTCTTCTCTTTCAAACAAACTACATTAATTTTGTTTGAGACACCTGTTCATGTGAACAGTCGACAGTGACAATGCAATGTTTAACTTTTGTTCTTTCATTCTGTCTTTCTTTCGTTTGGTTGCTCTTTCTTTCTTTTTCTTCTGTGCTTCTTCTTTGCCTGCTTTCTTTCTGTCTTTTCTTCTTTCTTCCAATCTTCTTTTGTTCTTTTTTTGTCTTTCTTTCTTTCGTTCATTTTTCTATCATTCTTCTGTTTCTTCTTTGTTTCTTTATTTCTTCTTTGCCTGCTTCCTTCCTTCCTTTCTTTCCTTCTTTCTTTCATCCTTCTTCCATTCCTTTCTTTCCTTCTTTCTGTCTGTTTTTCTTTCTTTCTTTCTTTCTTTCTTTCTTTCTTTCTTTTCTTTCTTTCTTTCTTTCTTTCTTTCTTTCTTTCTTTTTTTTTCTCTTTCATTCTTTCCTTCTTTCTTTATGATATATGGCCAGTTACAGTTACCAAGTCTTCAGATTTTCTGAAGCTGAATGTCAAATTCACAAACTGGATGAGAGTTCCCCCCCCCCTCCCACCCTCCTCCCCCCTCCCTCTGGTTGTGTTTCCCACCCCCCCTCCTCTTTGTACTGATATTTTGTATGGCGAGTTTGAGTATGAGTGAAAATGCAATGTACAAAAAATATTTTGCCAAAAAATAAACACATACATGATTATACTGGAGTTTTGTCTGTGACTTGTGTATTTTGTTTGTGTTCATGTTCTTGCTTTCTTTGACATTGATTGTAGTTTTATTGTTATTGTTGGTGTTGTTGCTGTTGGTTATGTTGTTGTCATGGATGGTGGTGATGATGTTATTGTTTTAGTGTATTTATGCATCTGACTGATATGATGCAAGGCAGATGGGAAGAAAGCTCTTGACACATACGATACAGATTAACTACACCACACACACACACACACACACACACACACACACACGCCCGCATGCACACACACACACACACACACACACGCACGCACGCACGCACGCACGCACGCACGCACGCACGCACGCACGCACGCGCGCGCGCGCGCACACACACACTGAGAGGGCATTATAATGTAAAACCAAAAAAGATCCATAACTTGGTTTCGCTTTGATGCACTGTTGCCATAGAAACAATCCCAAGAAACAGCAGCAACAACAACAACAACAACAATGATTAAAACAGCAAGAGCAACAACAACAATAAAACAGAAATAGCAAGAGCAACAACAACAACGACTTAAAGAGCTAGAGCAACAACAACAACAACACAACAACAATAACAACAGAAATAGCACGAGCAACAGCAACAATGACTAAAACAGCTAGAGCAACAACAACAATAAAACAGAAATAGCAAGAGCAACAACAACAACAACAACAATAAAAACAGAAATAGCAAGAGCAACAACAACAACAATGACTAAAACAGCTAGAGCAACAACAACAATAAAACAGAAATAGCAAGAGCAACAACAACAACAACAATAAAAACAGAAATAGCAAGAGCAACAACAACAACAATGACTAAAACAGCTAGAGCAACAACAACAAAACAGAAATAGCAAGAGGAACAACAACAATAAAACAGAAATAGCAAGAGCAACAACAACAACAATAAAACAGAAATAGCAAGAGCAACAACAATAACAATGACTAAAACAGCTAGAGCAACAACAATAACAATAATAATACCAAAACAGAAAGAGTAACAACAACAACAACAACAACAACAACAACAACAAGAGCAATAGCTTTTCCCATGGCAGTTCTTCGAATGAGACCACAAAGGAGATCCCGTGTATAAACACACACATAACACCTGGCACATGTTAAAACCCGTTCCGCCTTTAGGAAGAGTAGGCTATTGTATGTCTGTATCCACGGATGACAAAAGTTTTTAGAGAAAAACGCATGCACACTGGTGTCGTGTTTGTTTAGACAGAATCCCTAGACTCTGAATGCAGCTACCTAGATGCTGGTCAAAAACGGTCGCATACGTAAAAATCTCACCATTGGTGGACCTCGGAGCTGTGGTCGAGGAGCGGAAAAAAACAACAACCCAACCACACAATTTTTGTCTATAATAGATAGATAACATACATGTAACAAGCGATTGTTTGTACCTCTCTCTCTCTCTCTCTCTCTCTCTCTCTCTCTCCTCTCTCTCTCTCTCTCTCTCTCTCTCTCTCTCTCTCTCTCTCTCTCTTCTCTCTCTCTCTCTCTCTCTCTCTCTCTCTCTCTCTCTCTCTCGCAGAACACCTTGCGCACACGTTAAATCCTGTTCCGCTTTTCGTAAGAGTAGGCCATCGTGTGCCGGTGGGAACAGATGACATTTACAAAACTGCATACACACGGGGACTGGATGAAAAAAAAGCACAAGAGTGCTTATTCCATTATCCTGGATATAAAAGAATCAATCAATCAATCAATCAATCAATCAATCTGTCTGTCTGTCTGTCTGTCTGTCTGTGTCTGTCTGTCTGTCTGTCTCTGTCTCTGTCTCACTCTCTCTCTCTGTCTCACTCTCTCTCTCTCTCTCTCTCTCTCTCTCTCTCTCTCTCTCTCTCTCTCTCTCTCTCTCTCTCTCTCTCTCTCTCTCTCTCTCTCTCTCTCTCTCTCTCTCTCTCTCTCTCTCTCTCTCTCTCTCATTCGTTATTGGTTAAAGTTAGTAGTAATGGAAGATATTAGATTACCAAGAAAAGCTTATAAAATGTTACACGATCTAGATGCAAGAGGGAAAAGAAACTGGGTATCAAGCATTCGCTGTAGATTGTATGAAAATGGCTTTGGGTATGTATGGGAAAATGGAGGGGTTCAAAACGTTAAAGAGTTTTTATATCAGTTTAAAGAAAGACTAATTTTAAGCAGATGGCAAGAATGGGATTTCCATATTGAAAACAGTGAGAGATTTAGTATATACAGAACTTTTTGTGGTGTTCATGACAGGAAAAAATATCTCAAAATAGAGCTAGACAAACATTTGAAATTTCTTATGACCAGGTTTAGATGTGGCATTTCGGAAATTAATACACACCAAAACCGCTATAAACTACATCCTGATTTGGATTTGACTTGTTCTTTGTGCAAAATCGGAATTGAAGACGAAGTGCATTTTATGTTGTGCTGTCCGATTTTTAGTAAACTAAGAATACGATATATACCATTGAAATTTTATAAATACCCTAGCCAATTTCGTCTGAGTTTGCTTTTGGCATCTACAAATGAAAGTATTATCCGGAATGTATCAATTTACTTATACAAAGCGTTTCAAATTACGATCAGTTCTGACATAGTCAAGTTTGTTAATGTGTGTGTGTGTGTGTGTGTTTAGTGATTTAACTATTGTTGCATGTGTACTGTACCCCCTTCATTAGGGGCAATGGCCTTTACATGAATAAACCATCCGAATCCGAACCATCCGAATCCGAATCCGAATCCGAATCCGAATCCGAATCTCTCTCTCTCTCTCTCTCTCTCTCTCTCTCTCTCCTCTCTCTCTCTCTCTCTCTCTCCTCTCTCTCTCTCTCTCTCTCTCTCTCACTCTCTCCTCTCTCTCTCTCCTTCCCCTCTCTCTAAAAAATAAAATCTCATACTTTTATTTATTTATTTATTTATTTATTCTTTTATATCGAGGATAACAGAATAAGCAATCATGTGCTTTTTTTCATCCGGTCCCCGTGTGTATGCAGTTTTGTAAATATTGTCATCTGTTCCCACCGGCACACGATGGCCTACTCTTACGAAAAGCGGAACAGGATTTAACGTGTGCGCAAGATGTTCTGCGTGCGTTCGCACACGGGGCCTCGGTTTACAGTCTCATCCGAAGGACTTTTGGGGAGAGTGGAGTCAGCACTGATGTTAACTCCAGGAAGAAAATTTCCTCGACCGGATTCGAACCCGGGTCTTCAAATTGCGAGCGCAATGTTCTGACCACTAGACTATCCGCCCCCCCTTGATGGGAACAGACAGCTGTGCAATGTAGGTTGCAGACAACAGAAAAGATACTCATGCTGACATTGCCTACTGCCCTTGAATGCTCTGTTACTAGTCTAGTGCCCTCGATTTCTGCGATTAAGGGATGGGAAATACTCGGCTAGCCTAGTGGCCAGCTTGTAGGGGCGATTTCAGCCAGTTTTCTCCGTTTTGCTTTTAGGATCATAACCCACAAAATATAAAGTTTATTATCAATGGATTTTTTTAAAAATTAATGCTAGGCTATATTT
>JASPKP010000764.1:0-2500 GCA_030674155.1 Stramonita haemastoma
ATGTTTCTGATGAACAGGTCTTAAAATGGCAAACTTTCAGCCCAGGCAAAACAAATGCTAAGGCCTACATTGACGATTGTTATGGTTTAAATATTATGTTGAGACTAGTCTTATCTATGACAAGCTCTCACCATAACAGCCTGTATAATTGCTCTGAAGTTGGAGTATGGCTACCTATCATGGTGAGGTCCTTGAAAATGGCCATACATGGCGGCTCTTTATCCACCATGCACTCTCTGTCTCACAGAGATTCCTAAGGGTGATGACTGAGTCAGAATGCATCCTCTAGATGACCCCCCAGGATCATTCTGAAAAGGAAAAAAAATACAACGAAACATGGAAATACTCAGCATGCACCCAGGTTTTTTTTATTAGTGATTCACAGAGTGGTTTACTTTACAGATGGGGTGTAGCCTTTATATGACATTATGTAAGCACTGAATCCTTGCAAAACAAAAACGATCCTTCACACTGCCTCATTAGGCAAAGTTGTTGTGAAAATCAGTAAAAACCATTGTAATAAAACATCACGAAAAAGCAATGAAAGACACAGAAAGGCAGTCAAGCTTACATTGTGTTATTGAAGTAGTTTGCCTGCTATTTCTTCTAGAGATAAAATCTAAAACAAAAAAAGAAAAAAAACATAACAAAAAATATTTATTTAAACACGCCAAAAACCAGCAATGCAATGTTCACTGTTTTCAATGGAAATACACCTTCCTCCCCTCACCCCCACCCCCTTCCACCCAAACCACACCACCCCCTACCCCCCTTATCTTTCAAAAAAAAACGTAATATAAAGTTGTGTAAGCAGCACCTTTCCAATCTTTTTTAAGAATATAAAAAAGACTTATCTTAAGAAAGAAGAAAAAAATGTTCTTTAGGGATTTTTGGCCCAAGAAACCTTTTCAGTGGTCTGCATGTTCGCACGCATTTCATTTCCTTCCATGTCCCAGAGGAGTTGAGAAGTCTGATGATATCTCCTCTGCTTCAAATCAAGATAGAAATCCATTGGATGGGAAGAAAACTATCAACATATGTAGGTCTATAAACGAATATAGAATGGTGGAGATAGTTTGTGAACAATAAGAGTGACTGTGTCTTTTTCTTTAGTTTTAGTTTGGTTGGTTGTTTTTTCTGTCTCTTTTCTTGTTGTTGTTTTACTTTTTATGTGTTTTCTTTCTTCATTTTTTCTTATTTTTTCACTCTTCTTCTTCTTTCTTCTTTTCTTCTTCTTCTTCTTTCTTTGTTCTTGTTCTTGTCTTCTTCTTGTTTTGTTCTTCTTCTTTTCTTGTCTTCTTTTCTTCTTCTTCTTCTTCTTCTTCTTCTTCTTCTTCTTCTTCTTCTTCTTTCTCTTCTTTCTCCTTCTTTTAAATCTCCCCTTCCTTCCTCTACCACCTTCTTTCCTTTATTTCAAAAGAGAGACAGACAGACAAAAATACATGCAAACATACAGAGATAAAAAGACAGAGACAGACAGAAATACAGATAGAGACAGAGATAGAGACAGAGAAAATCGGAATAGAAAGTGATGATGATCATAGCAAGATTAGAAAACTGAACCACTGTATTTTTTTTTATTCTTTACGATGATTAATCGTAGAGGAAAAATCCTTCAGCAGTCTTTCTTTCCAAGGAAACAACTGCAACATTACCAGGCCCCAGGTCCCCACACCTTTCATTTGCTTCCAATCTCCCCAGGGAGGGTTCTCAAGACCAGATCACACTGCTCTAATGGCCAAGAAAAAAAAATGGTATCAGATTGGGTGACACTCTAAAGCAATACACGTAATACAGCCCCCATCAGCTGTCTTGAAGTTAAGATGATGATACAGAGGGAGAGTTAATATAGGTTTTAAAAAATATAATAATAATAAAAAAGAAATAAATAAAAGGTGTTTCCATAACCTATGTGGTCGTAGGAGAGCCAGGCATCAGATACCTCAGATTCCCTAGGGGCCAGCTTATTGAGGGCGGCGCCCATCGGCGCCCATCTCCTCTCCCTCACTGCTTTATCTTCCCTGACCCTCAAGAGGGCAGGTACCCATTTACAGCTTTGGAAGACGGGGGGACTGTACTGAAACCAAGGCGCGCAAATTGTCACCCATCCAAATGGTAACCATGCTCGATGCGTTTACCTTTTACCTTTTGTACAGTAACTGATCAAGCTCAGACAGAAAAACACACACAATGACAACAGAAATAGAACTAGAAACAAAACAGACGCTGGTATGCTGCTGTTGTTTCTACTGCTGCTGCTTCTGCTGCTGCCATTCTACTGCTGCTGCCACTGTTGTTGGCACTACTACTGCTGCTGATACTACTGCTGTTGCTACTGCTGCTGCTACTGTTACTCCTGCTACTACTTCTGCTGCTACTGCTGCTGCTGCCATTGTTGTTTGCACTACTACTGCTGCTGATAATACTGCTGTTGCTACTGCTGCTGCTACCGTTACTCCTGTTACTACTTCTGTTGCTACTGCTGCTACTACTGTTGCTG
>JASPKP010000764.1:12500-17500 GCA_030674155.1 Stramonita haemastoma
CAAAAAGATTACGAAACGCCATAAACTCACAGAAACGTCGAGAAAAAAAGAAATATTTCCAAGATTTACTATCTTCCAAACAAAACTCAAAAATCATTTGGAGGGCCATTAATCAAATAACAAACAAACAATCATCTTCCAAATCAAATGTAATCAAAGATGTTACTGCTGAACAACTCAGCAATCACTTCATAAACGTTTCTACTAATGTTGTAAGCAATGACAATTCAAAATCCAATAACCTAAACACATTAAAACAATACTGCCAAGAAAAGCATATTCCCTCAAAACTCCACATACCATTTATTTCTGTTTTTGAGGTCCATAATTACATGATTCACCTCAAACAGTCAAGGACACGAGGTCTTGATGGAATAGACAGCAGAATTCTAAAACTTTCAGCTCCAGTTATCACAGACACTCTCACATATATATATAACCAATGTCTTGAAAAGAACTATTTTCCCAATGCCTTCAAAACTGCTAAAGTGATCCCCATCTACAAATCTGGTGACACTTCAGATCCCTCAAATTATAGGCCAATCTCTATTATATCCCTTCTTTCAAAACCCCTGGAAAAACATATAAATAAACACTTAGTCAGTCATATAGAAACTAACAACCTACTCCACCCTAATCAGTCAGGATTCAGACAAAATCACTCGTGTCATACTGCACTGACTAGTCTCATAGACAATTGGCTAACAAACATTAATGAAAATAAATTTTGTGGAGTATTATTTGTAGATTTCAAAAAAGCATTTGATACAATTGACCACACACTTCTCATCAGAAAGCTAGACCTGTACAATATATCGTCAAATAGTCTAGAACTACTTGCTTCTTATCTCAAGAACAGACAACAGTGTGTTTCAACAACTACATCCACATCCAATCTAAAACCCATTCATTACGGAGTACCACAGGGATCTATACTAGGACCAATTCTCTTTTCTTTATACATAAATGACCTTCCTCTACATATTGCATCCAAATGTGAACTATTTGCTGATGACACAACCATACATACAAGCCATAATGACATTGACTCTCTTGCAACCATATTACAACAAAGCTGTAATGATCTTGTCAAATGGACAGATCTGAACCACATGTCTATTCACCCCCAAAAAACAAAATGCATGCTTATCACCACCAGACAAAAGCGACAAAATTTACCTCATAATCAGTTTCCAATACATATAAAAAAGGAAGCAATCGAACAAACCTCTCATCACAAAGTTCTAGGAGTGACAATTGATGAAAATCTCAGCTGGATCTACCACATATCTCACCTATGCAAATACTTGTCCCAAAGAGTATACCAGTTGACTAAAATTAAACACTTCCTTGACTACCATTCAAGGAAATTATTCTTTCAAGCTTATATACAATCCTCAATAGACTATGCCTCAACCCTATGGGATTCTGCCAGTGCAAACACTATGAAACCCTTATCAAGTCTGTATAAACGTGCTCTCAAACTTATCCTCCTGAAGAAAACAACATTACTTGACGTGGATTATACTCAGTTAAGTATTCTCCCCCTACAACAAAGACTAAAATATAACAAGGGCATCCTGATGTTTAAGATAATGGCAGGAGCTGTCCCCACATCCTTAAGAGATAAGTTCCCAATGAATCGTTCCAGAAATACTGAAAAGCCAAGTATCCCAATCCCAAGAATAGACTTGTTCAAGTCCAGTTTACTATACTCAGGCCCTGTACTGTGGAACTCCCTTCCCGATTCAATTAAACAGCACCAATCATTGTCGACCTTCAAAAATCACCTAATGCACTTGATGCATCAAAACTAATGAACCAGTACTCATCCTGTTGGCTATATATAATTCTCCCCCTTTCTCTCTCTTCTTCTGTGTGTGTGTGTGTGTGTGTGTGTGTGTGTGTGTGTGTGTGTGTGTGTGTGTGTGTGTTGTGTGTGGTGTGTTTAAATGTATCTTATATGTATCTTATCTTTGTGCACTTGTAACTGATTTCAAAGAGTAAATTTTTAATATTTTATTTTCATGTCACATTTATCATATAGTATATTCTTTATATATGCATAAGTAAAAGATAGGGAGTGTTAAGTGATGATATTATTGGTCAGTTGAAAAATGTGCGCAATACTACCTGGCTAAAAATGTACTGTGTACTCTCTCTCTCTCTCTCTCCTCTCTCTCTCATCTCCTCTCCTCTCTCTCTCTCTCTCTCTCCTCTCTCTCTCTCTCTCTCTCTCTCTCTCTCTCTCTCTCGTTGCCTAAACATGTTATCATCCATATTGAGAAATATTTTATTCACTTTTTGTACTATTTAATAATCACGTGTTGAATGCAGTTGATTTTGTATAATTTTTTAATTCTCAAGTAAGCTGAATAATTATGTTCATTATGATTACAAAATGGTTATGAACGCGATTTCTATGACCATAAATACATAATCATAAGATTCAGGTATTAGAATATGTATGTTTTAATATATATGCCTTACAGCGGATGGATTCTTTTTGTGTTCCGTTACATGACTTGATTAAAATTAGGCATATATTTCTTTTAAAATGAAGTTTATTGATGACATGAGCGCGAATTTTGTGTGTGTGTGTGTGTGTGTGTGTGTGGTGAGTGTGTTTGGGTGTTGTGTGTGTGTGTGGGGGGGGGTGGATAATTGTTTTTTATTTGTCGTCTCCCCTTGTATTAAAATATTATGATTTGCATGACTTTTTGTTGTTGTTGTTGATGGGTCCTACCTCAAGTTTTTGATGTCTTGTTCTTGTTTATTTTCTGTTTTAACTTTGCTGCTTGCTTTTGTTTCTTCTTTTTTATATGAAGTATGAATGTAAAAGAAAGGCCAGGATAATATTGTCACCTGATATGATTGTTTGACTTGTATCATTCTTCTTTTTTCTATGACTAATTTTTTTTTTTTTTTAAAAGAAAAAAAAACAAACACAAAAAACCTACCACCTCAAGTACATGTGCGCCTGCGGATATGTGCTTATAAATATAAGTGTGAGTAAGTGTGTGTGTGTGTGTGTGTGTGTGTGTGTGTGTGTGTGTGTGTGTGTGTGTGTGTGTGTGTGTGTGTGTGGGTGGGTGGGTGTGTGTGTGTATGTGTGTGTGTGCATTTGTGTGTGTGATTTGTATGTGCATTTGCCTGCGAGCGTGCATGCGTGAGTGAGTTGTATGTATGTATGTATGTATGTATGTATGTATGTATGTATGTATGTATGTATGTATGTATGTATGAATGTATGTATGTATGTATGTATGTATGTATGTATGTATGTATGTATGTATGTATGTATGTATGTATGTATGTATGTATGTATGTATGTATGTATGTATGTATGTTGTGTGTGTGTTGTGTATGTGTGTGTGTGTGTGTGTGTGTGTGTGTGTGTGTGTGTGTGTGTGTGTGTGTGTGTGTGTGTGTGACCTACGTGTAGGAGTGAGTTTTACGTGTATTATTATCATACTATTATCCCTATTGTTGATATTATTCTTATTGTCATCATTATAATCATTGTATTATCTTTAGTTCCTTCTGAGTTCATTTTGTTGTTATGAGTTGTAACAATGTTGTAGCTAAGTATTTTTGGGTGGACTTTTCTTGGTTGCTAAGTTGTTTATTTCATTATGTTTCTTTGGTTGCTCTTTATCTATTAACGCTTCTCTTTTCTTTTATAATCAAAATCATTTTATTGTGGCTTCTGATTTTCGTCTTCTGAAAGTGTGCATTTTTATTATCTTATTATGTATAATGTCCTTATTCCTTTATGTTGTTTGGTACTGCATATAGTTTTACTGTTTAGTATCTTTTTATCTTGATGTTTTCCCTGAAAAGGGCGGGGACTGGATGTAAAAAAGCACATGAGTGCTTATCTATTATCCTCGAATAAAAGAATTTTGCCTTGCCTTGCCTTGCCTTGCCTTGCCTTCTCTCTCTCTCTCTCTCCTCTCTCTCTCCTCTCTCTCTCTCTCTCTCTCTCTCTCTCTCTCTCTCTCTCTCTCTCTCTCTCTCTCTCTCTCTCTCTGTTCTGGTTTCTGATTGTGTCTGTCCACAGCTACAAAATAAGAAACCTAAATCTCTCTTGTGCTTTAATCAATTCATATATGAAATTTCTTCAATGACAGCTTTTCACATCACTGTATTATTTTGGCTTTTTTTTTAACTCTTTATCATAGTCTTAACAATCTTGAAACTTTTCCAAGATACGTGATACTTTGAGAGATATGCTTGTCACCTAGACATCATATCCTTACTTTTTTTGTAGCTCTTTATGCTTAGGTTTTTTTCTATCTTTTTAAGTGTTCTGTTTTGTATATGTTCTTAGATCTCTACAGAAAACCTGGTGTAGTGTACTTGCTTATGAGTGGTGTTTGAACTGCTTGCAGGAATTTTTTACTTTGAGGGTGAAGTGATCAAGATCATTTACTGGACCACTAACTTTCACCAGGTATACTTTCTTCATTTGCGGCTTTTGCATTTCAAAGTATTGGTATTCTTTCAGTTTTCTGTCTGTATTTTTTATAAATTGTTACAATATGCAGCTGCTGTGCCAGATTCTGAACATAAACAGCCACAGTCAAGTTAGCCTTGAGAGCTTTAAGTCAACAGGGCTGCTATAAGGTAACATTCAATCCTGTTCCACTTTTCATAAGAGTAGGCCATTGTGTGCCGGTGTGAACAGATGACAATATATACACAGAGACTGGATGAAAAAAAACGTGAGTGCTTATTCCATTATCCTTGATATAAAAAAATAAATATATATAAACAAATAAATAACCAGATAGAGGATCTCCTTCATTGCTTTTGTAAATGGCCAGTCAGATGATATCTTATGGGACTAACCAGCTTCTTAGCAAAAAATATATGAATAACAAAATCAAGACTGAGATAATATTTTGATATACAATTTCACTTTCTAGAGCAGAAAAAAATGGTCCCAGCTTAAATGAAAAGTGTTCAAGTTATTACGTTTTTATCATATGCTAAAG
>JASPKP010000764.1:20000-22500 GCA_030674155.1 Stramonita haemastoma
TTAGACAGGATGGGGGGGGGGGGGAGTAGGTGGGTGTATGAGTGTCAGGAAAAGAGGGTGTAGTTAGCAATGTATGGGATAAAGAATTTCAGGGAGTCAATACTTTCTAAGTAAATTAAAAAAAAAAAACAAAGAAAAAAAAACAAACACCTTTTTGTCACTAACCTTTTGAACTACATACAGTAAGCAAAAACGGGAAATGCAGTTCTAACAATCTCTAACAAAATCAGTAATTCCAATGAAAAACGTAACTAAATAGTTACTTAATTTCACATAAGAAAACACAAAATACCCCTCCCAGAAAAAAGAACGGGAATACCCAACAATAACGGCGAAAAATCAGCTACAATCAGCAACATCTCCTAGCCCTCACCCCCCAAAACCAAACAAAAATAAACAACAGTAGGAATACAAATACCGAGTACAAGAAAAATACTACCCCCCCCCCCCCCCCCCAAAAAAAAAAAACAAAAAAACAACAACAAAAAACAAACCCACCCACCCTCACAAACATGACCAAAAAAAAAAAAAAAAAAAAAATCCGATTAGAGCATCTTTAGAGTCCAAAGCAATCACAATAACAAACCAACTGGACTATGAATCAACGATCTAAAAAAGTCATACATAAGTGATAGATTGTTAAAGATAGCTGATGGAGAATTTACCATCAAAACGGGAATATGCCCTTTTAAGCTGCTGCATGTTAGTACATGATCTACTGTTATATTATTACCGCATATGCAAAAAACATTTCCAACATATTTTGTCTTAAAGCAATTCAATTTCCATCTACAAGCTAAGGAAACAATCTGCTTTGAACAATATACATCACGTTCTCGTGTTTTAACAAAAGACTCAAATTTATGTAGTTCTTTGTGAGCACCTAGACACCCGAGCCTCATTTCCTCGCACTGAAATAACTTTTCTTGTGATTTTATTACAATATGATAACACTCTTGAAGTGAAAATGGGAGTACTAAATGTGACACCTCCAATGAACCCTTTGCTCCTTTCTTTGCTAGGATGTCCACTTTTTCATTGTAGTAAAAACCACTGTGGGATGGAATCCAACAGAAGGTTAGTTCCGAGCCCTTTAAAGATAAAACATGAATTAAATGACAGATTTCAATAACGATTTCAGATCTAACTTTTGTTTGCAAAGAACTAATGGCATGAATTACAGATTTAGAATCTACACAAAACAGAATCTGAAAGATTATTTTAGGAAAACTAACCAGAAAATTTAGGGCCATCAATATTGCGATTAGTTCCGCTGTAAATATCGAGATATCTTTTCCAAGATGAAATTGGTTTTCAGTTTTTAGATCTGGTATAATATAAGCAGCACCAGCGTTATTGTTTAATACTGAACCGTCTGTGAACACTTTTAAGTGATTTGGATAATTGTCTTCCAAATGAATTTTGGCATAAGAAGACACTAAATTGATATTGTCTTTTTTCGCTAGATCAATATAATTGATGTCAAACTTTGCTCTGTTGAGTTCCCAGAATGGAACTGGGGGCACTACATCCCGCTGTGCTATATTACCTGTTGGATTCAACCCAGACTTTGTAAAAATGTCTGATGTGTATGTTCTCAATGTGATATGTGATGATATAGATCTTGCTCTCTTTGGAAAATGGTTATCCGACTTAAGATTAATGACTGATTCCAAATCGTTTTGAACAGTCAGACTTCTCAAAACAAATTTACTGCAAGCAACACTCCTATAATCTTCCAAAGGTAAAACCCCTGAGGCACTGTATGTTTTTAAACATGAAGCGTGGATAGGTAGGCCAAGAGCAAGTTTATATGCCCTGCAGTCTATGCTTTGGAGTTTTTTCAAAAGATATTTTGGGGCACTAAAAAATACTTCCTGGGCAAAGGTTAATTTTGAACTAATTAGCGATGTTGAAAGATGCAACAAGGTGAAAATATCTTGGCCCCAAGGCTGGTTACTGACAATTTTCAAAATGCTTAAGCTTTTTCTTGCTTTAGTTAAAATGTATTCAATATGTTTATGCCATGTTAATTTTGATGTTAGAAAAACTCCAAGGAATTTAACTACTTGTTTATATTGTAAAATTCCACCGTTTATTTTAAAACTAGGCATTTCAATTGGATTTGCTCCATTATTAAACAACATCATGTGTGTTTTATCTCTTGATAGTTGTAATCCATTTTCAGTCATATAATTAGTTATAGCATTTAAATCGTTTTGATATAACTTTTTAGCATAATTTATAGATCTAGCAGAAGTGTTCTTTTTCAATGCAACTTTCATCCATACACATACATGTGTGTGTGTGTGTGTGTGTGTGTGTGTGTGTGTGTGTGTGTGTGTGTGTGTGTGTGTGTGTGTGTGTGTGTGTGTGTGTGTGTGCTATAATTCCTATTTCTCTCAAAACGTAAACAGGGATATAACTTCCCATCAATCACACTCACTCTACCGCTTGGTGATTACTTACATAAGTTATCATGACTTGTTCATGCCATGCC
>JASPKP010000764.1:32500-37360 GCA_030674155.1 Stramonita haemastoma
AACTGTGCTGAAGCCAAGGCGTGCAAACAATCACCAATCCAGTTGGCAACCACGCTCAATGCTGCTTAACCTTAGCTTGGGGAAAACGAGCACTCTGACCACAGAACTATCCCGTCCATATCTAACAATAAGCAGACATCTCAAAGAACACAGTATCAAGTAATGGCAAGAAGAAGGAGAAACAGAAACAAGAACTAGAAAGTTTTTCTGAGTACCTTTACTCGGTGAGAGAGAGAGAGAGAGAGAGAGAGAGAGAGAGAGAGAGAGAGAGAGAGAGAGAGAGAGAGAGAGAGAGAGAGAGAGAGAGAGAGAGAGAGAGAGAGAGAGAGAGAAACACATCCTAGGGTTGCCACTATCTTTTTTTTCTTCAAAGCACTTTCACAGTAGAATCGCATTGAAAAGGGGGACACACAACACGAAAACCAATGCCCTACAGGGCATTTTTTCTGCAGAACTGGCATAAGATGGAAGAGGACACAGAATGATATGTTTTGTTATGGAAACCTCTGTGCTGTGGTTTCTTTCTTCAGAAAGGGAATGGGAACATCAAAAGAGATGGAAGGCACAAACACAAAGTTGGGAACGATGAAAAGGTTTTAGTGAAAAACAGACCCCTTCAATATAGATTTGTATGGAGATACAAAATGCTTAATATAAACGTGTACTGCGTGATAGTCTTTACAAAAATTGTACTTCACTTGTTCTCAAATATTGATGACCAAATATAGTTGCCTAAAGAATCACAACACAAAACGTATGAACAGAACACAAACACCTAAAACCAGAAACAATCCAACGAAAACGAAACAATAGACATATGACAAGTAACAGACTGTAATTTCGTGTATACAGCACACATTCCTTGCCTAGTCTTTGTAGGCAGTATTTGCCTTTCACTATCAGCTTCAGAGAGAGAGAAGAGAGAGAAGAAAAAAAACAATCTTTAAAACACAAACTCAATGGTTACAAAAGCGGTTTTGCAATTCCAATCTAAGCAGATATCACAAAAGGTACAGAATCAATCAATAGGAAAAAAAAACTCAGAAGAAAAGAAAACAGCACGAGCCAGTATAAAGCTTTTCTGAGTGTCCTTTAACTGGGCGTGAGAGAAACACATCCTAAGATTACCATCATTTTTCTTTTTTACTTCGAAGTACTCTCAGATTATAATCACATGGAAAAGGGCAACAAACAACACAAAAAGGAATGCCTAGCAGGAGAATATTTCTGCAGGACTTGGTATAGGATGAAGAGGGACAGGGAAGTATATTTTAATGAAAACATCTGGGCTTCTTCAAAACCAATCTTTAAAACACAAACTCGTTGATACCAAAGTGGTTTTGCAATCCGAGTAGAAGCAGACATCGTACAAGGTTCAGAATCAATCAATATAAAGAAAAGTAAAAGGTAGAAAAAAACAGCAAGAGCCAGCCAGTATAAAGCTTTTCAGAGTGCCCTTTAACTGGGCGTGAGAGAAACACATCCTAAGATTACCATTATCTTTCTTTTTTCTTCAAAGCACTCTCATAACATAACCACATGGAAAAGAGCAACAAACAACACAACAACACAAATGCTCAGCAAGAAATATTTCTGCAGGACTGGGATAGAGGGAGAGGGACATAAAATCATATTTTTAAGTGAAAATATATGAGGTTTCTTCAAAAACAAAATCTTTAAAACACAAACTCATTGGTTCCAAATGTGGTTTTGCAATCCGAGTAGAAGTAGACATCACAAAAGGTGCAGAATTAATGAATAGAAAAGGAAGAAGAAAACGAAAACAGCGAGAGGCAGTATAAAGCTTTACAGAGTGCCCTTTAACTGATGGTGAGAAAAACATATCCTACGATTATCATTATCTTTCTTTTTTTCTTCAAAGCACTCACATATCAGAATCACATTGGAAAAGGGTGACAAACAACACACATAAAAACGAATGCCCAGCAGGAAAATATTTCTGCAAGACAAGCATGAGGTGAAGAGGGACAGAGGAGCATATTTTTTTTTAATGAAAACATCTGGGAGGGTTCTTTCTTTAGAAGAGGAATGTGAACATCAAAAAGATGGAGAGCACACACACACACACACACACACACACACACACACACACACACACACACACACACACACACACACAGTTGGGAACCATGTTAAGGTTTGGGAGAAAAAACAGATTCGTTCAATTTCAGATTTGTATGGAAGCATGGCAATGCAAGGAAGGTATGGAGTGGGGGGGGGAGACATGAGGGATAGATTTAAAAACGAGTTTCAGTTTCTGAGATTAAATGGTATTTTTAAGCGGTTTCTTTTTTTTGTAAACTTGTGAGTCATATTTCCTCAAAGCATGTTCATTTATAATTGGCCTATTGATTGAAATTGCTTTGCTCATAACAGGAAAAGGTATTTGTCTCAATCCTTCTCTATCGCTTTTTTTACCTCTATATCTGTCTCTGTTTGTCTGTCTGTATCTCTCTCTCTGTGTCTCTCTCTCTCTCCACTCCTGTAAGTTAGATCAAGGATATCTTTTTTGTTTGTGTGTTTCTAAATAGAAACACGACGCTGCAATTGCCTCGCTCCGATCACATGGGAGGTAATCTACTTAACTACCACATCATATCCACCATCAGCCAACTTGTACCGCGTCCCGAGGTACGCTACCTGGCCAGCATATGTTATGCTGAAATCCAGTTGTCCCCCAAACAATTCTTATCCACTAATAATAATAATCCCACTTAAGTCTATGTCCTCACCCCTACTACCATTACAAACAGAGTGGACATATTTGATATCCCATCCCTGCGCAAACCTTGGGAACACGGCACACTCAGACAATTAAGAAGTGACTTCTATAATGGGGTTGTATAATATCATTTGACCATGAGAGCAAAGTACATACAACGGAGCGTTTTTGACCACTACCCAAGGAGACAGAGCATGTACAATTCACAGGTGTGTCCCTAAATAGAAACACGATGCTGCAATTGCCGCGCTCCAATCACATGGGAGATAATCGACTTACCACCCCATCACACAATCAAACTGAAGTTAAGCAAAAACCCATATCAAACATGAGATAATTTGGTGGCACTTTTTGATGGAAAAAGAAGAAAATCCCGCGTGACAAAATCTTGGGGGTCCACTTAATGGGGATTCACCGGTATTGTTGGGGGGGGGGGGGGGGTGCAGGTCGATTTGAAATTTGTGAGGTTGGATTTTTTTCCTTTTGTCTTGAGATTCTCTGGAGTTTATTTTCAGTTTTCAATCATAGCTGTCCATCTGTTAAATATATTTTCATGAAAACATCATTTTTTTTTTCTTTCTGTGTTTGTATGTCTGCTTTTTTCTCTTTTTTGCCTTTTCCTGTGTCTCTCTGGTTTCGTCTTTGTCTGTGTCTGTCTATGTCTTTTTCCGTCTTTCTGTCTCTGTGCGTGTTTCTCTCTGTGGCTTAGTCTTTCTATCTCTCTGTCTCTGTTTGTCTGTCTGTCTGTCTGTCCTCCCTCTCTCTCTCTCTCTCTCTCTCTCTCTCTCTCTCTCTCTCTCTCTCTCTCCTCCTCTCTTCCTCTCTCTCTCTCCTCTCTCTCTAAAATATTGGTTGAACTGCTGTTGGTGGTGATGCTGGTATGTAGGGGTAGGGAGGGGGTTCTTAGCTTTATTCCCTGATCAGGGCAAGGGCCGGATGAAAACAAGTATGTAATGCTTACTCTGTAACCCTTGAAAAATAAAGATATTCATTCATTCATTCATTCTCTCTCTCTCTCTCAACACACACACACACACACAACACACACATTACACATTTACACATTCACACACACGCACACATTCACAGAGAGAGAGACACACACACACACAGAGAAATAAAATGACCAAAAATGAACTTTCAATCATACGACAACTTCGGAAAGAAAGAAAACAAACAAACAAACAAACAAAAACCTTGCTCAGAAAAGCGATAATATCTGATAAGCCTTACAATCTTCTCTTTAACAACAAAAATGTGAAGAAAAAAGAAGTTACAGAAAAAAAAAAACAAGTAATTTGAAAGGAAAAAAAATTGTAGAAAAATACAGATAGCTAAGGTTATCAATGAACACTGATTGACAAGCGTGTGATGTCTGTTGTTAGATATGCGCATATATAGAATAGCCATGCCACTTGCGATCAAAACCAACAAGAAAAAAAAAAAAAAAACAAAGTTGTTTCTTCTCTCACTCTCTCTCTCTCCCTCTCTCTCTCTCTCTCTCTATCCTCCATCCTCATCTCGCCACGATCTCTCTACTCTCTCTCCCTCCACTCTCTCACTCATCTCTTCTCTCTCTCTCTCACTCTCTTTCTCTCTCTCTCTCTCTCTCTCTGGTCTTAAAATTGAGAGGCAGAGAGACAGACAGACAGACAAAACAGACAGACAGGCCAGGCAGAGAGAGACAGAGAGATCTCAGATACATAGACAAATAGATAATGAGAACAATGATAAAAAAAAATAAAAAGAAAGAGAGAAAGAAAGAAAGAAAGAAAGAAAGAAAGAAAGAAAGAAAGAAAGAAAAAAAGAAAGAAAAAGAAAGAAAAGAAAGAAAGAAAGAAAGAAAGAAAGAAAGAAAGAAAGAAAGAAAGAAAGAAAGAATTAAAAAAACCAATAACGAAAACAAAGACACAAAGAGAGGAAAAGAAATCTAACTAATAAAAAGAATGCATAAACATATTTTGGAATAAAGAAAAGAACCTAAAACATCGTATATTATACAAAATGATGGAAAAAATTGTCAAATACATTACAAACAAACAAACAACATGCAATGTCTTTCCATTGATTGTGAACAAAAATAGACTAATAAACCAATCAATTCCCCCCCCTTTTGT